>JAJOOE010006206.1:0-35228 GCA_036250405.1 Solanum raphanifolium | reverse complement strand
TATATTTTAAACAAAAAATTTAGATATTAAAAAAATATACGAAAAAAATGCTATAAATTTCAATCCTTTGTATATCAATATTGATGAAAAAATATATCGTAAAATATTAGTCAAAATTATTATTATTTGACTCTAAATAAAATCATGATAACTAAAAGTGTATAGAGATAGTATTATTTTTAATATGTGTGTCAAGTCGAGATTGGACAAATAAATAGTGACAAAGGAAATAGTAACTCCCTCACGAGTGCCAATGTAAGCAGATGCCTCGTGGTAGCACCGCATCACACACGCACACCAACCCCACGCATTTGACAATTATCTTTAGTCAAACTCTACCCCTTTGGTAAAAGCCAATGTTGTCTAATCAATCTAATTGGAATTTAGTACTTGGTTGGATTCAACTTTTAAAATTTGTAAAAAGTGATAGGTGGGAATGACAATTTGTATTTCTTAATCCATTTGATTTTTTTTAAAAAGTTATTATTAATTATGAGTTTTAACTTTTCCATATATATATATATATGTATGTTTCAGTGAGAGGGTATGAAAAGCTTATTATGACGAGTATGTAAAAAGATAGAGTAACGCTGAATTTTTATAGCTTTTTAAGGATACGATCCTAGATAGTATGATATGAAAGATGAGGATTATGGCATAGAATTAGCTCGTAGGTAGTTTAACATTATCTAGTTTCCCTTGTTAGTGTTATTATTATCATACTCTTGTTTTTCAATTTTATTATTATTTGTTGTTTTTATGTTTTGTTTATTATGTGTTATTGTTGTTCTTTTTTCCATTATGTCGAGCATAACTATCTCTCTTTTCATATTGGATTTTACTGTCCTTTACTTGAACCGAATCTATTTAAAACAACCTAACCTTCACAAGATAAAAGACAAAACTACATGCACAACACCTCCTTAAATTAGCATTCTATACTTTATTTCAAGTCAAAACTCTTAAAACAATGACAAATATAAATTCAAATGCAATTAATACTTTCCCAATCTTAAAATACTTATTGTCCTCATTTAAAAATATATGTTTCAAAATAGTTGTTATTTTAAAGTTTAAAATAAAATTAATTATTTTCTTATTTTACCCACAGTCTAAATTATTTTGAAGACTACAAATATCTGACACTATAAATTATATTTTAGGACGTATTCCCTCGTCCCCTTTTAATTATCATATTATGCTTTTCGAAAGATAATTTGACTAATTTTTAAAGTTAAATTAGATTACATAATTCAACATTTTAAACAGAAAATTTAAACATTCAAGAACTATACGGAAATTACTATAAATTACATTTTTTTGCATATCAATATAATGAAAATAAAATTTTAGTCAAATATTTATAGTTTGATTCTAAAAAAATAAATTATGATAATTAAAAATAAACTAACGAGGACTTTGGGAGGGAGTAGGTCTTAAAAAAAACCATTAGGAAAGAAAGAAAAAAGTCTTTAAAAACCAGCTAAAAGACACGCATACAACACTCTCTTTCTCTCTCTATATATGAGAAATAAATTGTATTGTATCTTTACATCCCTTCTTCTTTTACCTCAAAAAGTCAGCGCCTTCTTTTGTCTTCTTCTTCTTCTTCTCTCTAAAAAAAAAAAAAAGTCAAGGATAAAGCAGAGCAAAACAGAGAGACTATGGAAGAAGATTGGGATCTAAACGCCGTCGTCAGAAGCTGCACCGCCGCTAGTTCCAGCGGCAGCAACTTCCAACCAAGAACAGATAATGATAACAACAATAGCTCTGTATTTTGCTTTCAAGATCCGGTACTCAAATCGAGCATATTATTGAATAAAAATAAAATTATTGATGATTTTGAAGAGTTACATCAACTGTGCAAGCCTTTCTATACTCAACAATCCGAACAAATAACGATCATTTCATCACCGAGGAAATTATTATTACAGAATCTACCACCATCACCATCACCGTCACCGTCGCAACATCAACAACTTGCTAATACGAAATTAATTCAACCCAAGACACCTTCTTTGTTTTGTACTTTACATGCTCAAAGTCCAAGAACCAAAAGAAGGTAAATTATAATACTACTACTTTTTTCTTTTTGTAAATTGAAGTTTTTTAAATTATGCACAGGATGACAGATCTAGAATTTAAAGGGTTCATTTCTCGTATACTTATTATCTCAGAAGTAAAAAATAATAAAACCTAATTTGAATTAACATATTTTATAGGTTCAATATTTAAGATTATTAGAATTGAATTGCTATTATTGTAAAAAAATAAAAATAAATGTTCATGTTTACTAGAGTATTTGTTATGATTGAATATATGAATTTATTTTCTGTATCGAAAATACTAGATTAAGGTAAACCTAATAACATCAAGCTGCATCTACCCATAATTACATGGTGAAAAGTCATATAGTGAGAAGATTTGATGTTTTTTTGGAGCTCAAATAGATGATTTTAATTTGTTTGGGTTGAGGATAAAAGATTGAACATTTTTTTATTGGAAATATTAGACATATGACAATTTTTTAATCCTCATGTTATTTTTTAACTTCTTTTTTTTCATATGTTTGATGGATTTTATTTCTATTTTTTTTTTCAGAAAGAACCAATTGAAGAAAGTATGTGAAGTAGCTGCTGATGGTTTATCTTCTGATATGTGGTCTTGGAGAAAATATGGACAAAAACCCATTAAAGGTTCCCCATACCCAAGGTATTATTGATTTCTTTTACTGCCTCCTTCCACTTTTAATTGTTATAATTTCGTTTATAAAGTTAAATTATAAAAAAATTTGACTAACATTTTATGATGTATTTTTTTATCATATTAATATACAATTTATAATATTTTTTTGTATAATTCTATTTAAAAATATCGAATCAATGTAATAACGGAGGGAGTACATTTTTAGTTGTTTCCAACAAGTATTTTCATTGTTTTTTAAAATTAAAAAAGAAGAAGGAATAAACAGAATAAATTCAACTCAATATATGGAAAATTTTCTTGTTCAATAAAAACATAGGAAGTTTGGCGATGCACTGAACTCTTACTATGTATACAATTTAAAGAAAATGATAGAAATACAAGAGTCTATTATACGTCATCTTACTGGCATTTGTGAAATTTCGAGTGATTTATTAGTCAATTTTTATGAACATTTGTTTTGATTAAACAGGGGATATTACAAATGTAGCACTTCAAAAGGTTGTTTGGCCCGAAAACAAGTGGAGCGGAATAGATCCGACCCGAATATGTTCATTGTCACTTATACAGCTGAGCACAACCATCCAATGCCTACTCACAGAAATTCCTTAGCAGGAATCAGCCGCCACAAAACGGCGAAACCCACCGGCTCGTCGCCGGTATCTTCACCGCCGACAAACTCTCCGGCACCGGAAAATCAAGAAAGCAGCAGGGACGAAAAAGAGGATATTTTTGAAGATGACGATGATGAATTTGGTGTTTCCGATGTTGGGTTGGATAAAATGGAACCGGAAGATGATTTCTTCGACGGATTGGATGAATTGGAAATTCCGGCCACCGGAGAAGTCTCGCCGGAGAAATTTCCGGGGACTTTTCAGTTCCCTTGGCTAGCGAATAACGCTGCAACTACGGCGGCCGGCGGTGGTTGATTGACCTACAGGAAAAGGACACGTGGCAGAAAAAGTTAAAGAAATGATGCTTTTGTTCTTTATAGTTTGTAGTATTTTTTTTTTTTTTTGTCCGTTAAAAGATTGGAAGATAGAAAGGAAAAAAGAGAATCTTGAAATGAGAAACTTTATTGATTTTGTAGATGTAACGTATAATTCCATTCCCCCATCATTATAGAGAAAGAGATCATAGCCATGCAGAGAAAGGGAAAGAAAGTGTTTGATTGATTCATTCTTCTTCTTTTAAGGATTTCTTTTTAGAATGATATGGGTATATAAATATATAAATTTGAGACTTGAATTTGACGTGAATTATTAATTTTGTTTTTGAACTATTGACTACTGAACATAAATACATCCCAGATCTACCACTTGACATAACAAATAGTGTCAAATCTTGTAGAAGTGTGAGACTCTTAGTAAAAAGTTCGAGGGAGAAGTGTTGAAAACTCCGTTGAATTTGGTTAGAATTTAAGAGTGTATTTCACTCATGTGACAAGATCAAGGATGTACTTTCAGTTAGTCAAGCAGAGGATATCTTTAAGATTGTCAATAGTTTAGAAATGAAACTAATAATTCATGTTAAATTTAGGAGTGTTTTCAATATTTTTCTCATTTATAGTTTTTAGGTTAATTTTGTTATAATTATATTTTGTTTAACTTGAATATAGTTTAATATAATTGACTGACGTGAACTATGAGCTCCTTATAATACATTCTCCTTTGAGCTGATTTTTAGAGTGTGATTTAGTTTAATTCAACTTTGGCATCATTGAGACTTGCATTCATAAATAATTTAGGTTACATGGTAGATATTCATGTGCAATCATATTATTATCTTAATTGAACATTAGTTATTTCTATGGGGCATGTCTTGCAGCTAGAGTCATTAAAATGGGCTTAGACCATAAAGCCGGCGTAACTCAACTCGTTATTAGGGTGGGATTGGAATAAGGGATTTTTTGTTATACTTATTACCAATGATTAATTTCTTTATTAACTCTCCATACTTTTATAGTCGTTAGTTCATGTGTGTGATCGTATAACAATTTTTTGGGGGAGATTTCTAGTCGGCCGAAAGGAATATTGGAAAATTTACTTGAAGCGTCTATTTTATTCTTCCAAGTGACTGAGATACATTTTAACAATAACAATTTATAGCAAATTTTATAATTTTAGAAATGTCTCTTCAATTTAGAAATGGATTTAAGATTCTAATTTGATGAATTTAATATTTATAATTTTAATCACTAAATTAGCATTTAATTTGTCAATACCTATTTCTCATTTATATATTTATATTATATACTTTGCATAAAAAATATCAAATATAGTTGAGTTAATTAGAACTATATTGAATCTGCCTTAATTTAAGGTAAAACCAAATGAGTGGCATATATCTATTCTTAAAAAGGAATAATTCCAGGAGAGAATATCTTGAGCACAACAACTATTCCAAACTTTTAAAATTGTCTAACCATGGGAGAACAAACATATTCATGTTCTACAAATGGGAGTAGATTACTGTTGTAATCGATAAGTTACGATAAATGATAAATATTTTTAAGGAATATAAATTGAGTCAAAAATATTTTGCGTGTTCAGATAATATTGTTGACACCCAATTTTGACCCTCCCCGATAACGATTAATTTTCGATCTTCTTAGATTTCAAATGATTTAAAATAATTAGTTTTATAAATTAAAACAAAAAAAAAAGTTTGCGAGTTATTTTAAATAAGATATGTCACTTATTATAATTTTTAGACAATACTTATATTTTACATATTTTTATATATAATTAATACATTTCATAAATATTCGAAAATCACCTCAAAAAAGATTTTATTTCGCTTAAATATTTTACTAATTAGTTTAGTTATATAATAGTTTACACTTTTGAATTAATTAGTTTATAATTAAGTCAATTATTTTATTTCGTTAAAATTAAGAAGCTCATTAATTAATTTATATTAATTCTCCTTATTTAATCACTAGCCGAATTAACTAAATGAATTCAATTTAGCTACATTCCTAATTCATCGGCTAAATTCGTAATGCAATTGACCGCTCAATTCGGTTAAAATTGTAACTTACTAGCCATTGCTTTTACCTCCTTAAACCAATTTTGGGCCTTTTCTTCAACTTTTCCAGCATTCCCAACAACCCAGCCCACTCTTAGTTCCTCCACTCCAATTTCCCAACCCACCCAACTCTTAATTCCAATTCCCAGCCCACCGATTTGCAAACAAAACAAACCCAACCCACTTTCTTTTCTCACAATATAATACATACAACAACATACCAATTTCAAGCAAAAGACCCACCAACAATAATACACACAACAGCAGCAGGTCAATTCCCATGTAAAAAATCAGCAGCTAACACAGCTGTCCAAACAACAATTCTCAAGAGCAATAACGTGTGAACATCCAACACGACCTCCCTATACGCATTTTCCTTCACGCGAGGAACGCGTACAATACCCGACACCATACATTTCTCTTTCCTTCTTCACTGCAAGACCAGTAGTCCGGCGATTCCAGTCCAATCGCGCAGCCCAGTGATTCCAATCCAATTGTTACGTCATCTTCTCCAACGTATCTCTCTGTTCGTACAAGTTTCAGCGGTGATTTCAGGTAAAGCATCTGCAATTTCGTCCTTGTGGCTTGGAGATCTTGCCATGAAGCATGCCAAGGACAATCGAATCATCTCAGCCGTCTGGCTCCCTTTCCTCTTCCGGAATGGGCGAAAATCGCAAGGAAAAGGTGCCTCACCGAATTGGTGAAAGAGTTTTGATTTTGAATTTCGAATTTGGGCCTTGGTTTGCCCATTTTTTCGTCGGTTCCCCCTATTTTCCGAACCCTTCTCCCTTCTATATATGGTTGTTGTTCACTGTAAAGGGGGCGGGGGGGAGTTGGAATTTCTTTGAACAAAATATTATACTTGGGAAGGTTCATACGATTGTCTCTCCTTTAAATTTGAAGAAACAAGAAGTTTCCTAGTTAATAATATTGTGTCTTCCTATATGAGTATTATCTGTATACAAATTCTATGTTGGAGTTAATTTGGCGTTATTTGTGAGTGTTTTTGATCTCTCCGCTGCTGTTTCTCAATTTAAGTTGTGTGTGGAGTAGTCTTTGATTGATAAGGAGTGTTCACTATTTCTGTTTGTTTCGTATCGTTCACTGGGAAATAATACATGTGGCAATTGTGGTGATAAATTCCCTTAATTAGTTTGACCTTCTTATGTGTTACATTTGACGCCAATTTCATGGTTAGTTTGCCTGATAGTGATACTGCTTTAGAAGAGTTAATTCGGTTAAAAATGATATATCATAGTCTGAGTAGTTCTAACCGACTAAGGTTAGAAAGCATCTATGTGTTTGAGTTGTATTCATTTCGGAGGATTTTGTCCCTCGTTTTTGCTGTTAAACCTCTTCTTTAGTGCGGCTTTAATTATTAGTAGATCTTACTTTATTTTCTACATTAGTCTTAAATAGTAGTCCGGTTCACTTCCTAGAATATATGTCTTTTTCTTTAAACCGATTTTCCTTGGGCATAATATTCCAAGATATAGGTTCAATGTTCGCATGACTGTGTACATGCTATTTCTATATTTTTATTTTTTATTTTTTTTGCTAACTTGAATGTGTGGCAAAGATCAACCTTACTTTTTTTATGTTTGTTGTCCATATGCATGTGTGGCCGGCTACTGTATTGATTTATTTGGCTTGAAATGGTCATTATGCTCTCCTAGTTACCCATTTAAAGCATGTTAGCTAGGGGTGGACATAAACACCGAAATATCGAAAAACTGAACCGAACCGAATTATTTTGGTAATTCGATTTCGGTATATGGTTTTGTATTTTTTGGTATTTCGGTTTACCGAAATATATTATATTATAATATATATTAATATTATATTAATTATTGATATTAAAAAATAAATATTATAATTTAAAATTAAAAACAAAAGTTTGTCTTTTCAAACTTTTCAACTTTACAGACCCACTTCCCAAAAGGCAAAAATTACCATTCCCACTTCCCACGTCTAGTCATCTATAGACTATAGCAGCGTCGACCGTTCCGGCGACCAGCAGCACGCAGTAGCCGCCAATCGACCAGCAAGCAGCCGCAACACAACAACGACCGGTAAATTTCAATGTTATAACAAGGCTAAATTTCAATGTTAACGACAATTTATTAATTTGAATCATACAATAATTTGAAAAACAGAGTAAAATAAGCAAAAAGAAATAAACATAAATAAAATAAACAAAAAAATTACAAAATTTTAAAAAGCACACTAAGCAGGCCCATAACAAAAAATCGAATTAACAAAAACTGAACCGAAATAACAAAATTGAACCGAAATAATAAAAACCGAACCGAATTATTTCGGTTCGGTGTTCGGTACACGTTGTACAAGAACCAAAAATCGAAAAAATCGAAAAAAAAAATCGAAACCGAACCGAAATACCGAATGCCCAGCCCTAATGTTAGCTCCCAATGTGTCTCTGTACGGTATACTTTAGCGAAGTTATATATCGATTTATACTCTCCTGAATTCGTTCTCATTTTACGATAAAACATGCTACTACTTTTATTTTCACCTCAAGTTGATTTATACATTAACTCTTTTGCCATTTTTATTTGTATGTAAAATCTGTCCAAGTCCTCACGGACTGTATCTTCGCATTTCCAAGAAGGCCGTGTAGGACCCAAAATTCTTGTACCGAGTCAGACCCCCCTTAAATTTGGTGAACAGGGTTCGGAGCAAATATACAAGATCGTATACACTAGTATACATCTAGTGTATAAGAAAGAGGGAAAATGAGCCTAAATGCCTCAAATTTCAAAAAATTGTATTTTGTTATTTTTGGTCTATGCCCTTATCATTAAATTTTGCTATTACTTTGTTAGTTTTTAGAACAGGTGAAAAATTGGGCCTAAGGCCCAAAAGAAATGATGATTACTTTGTATTAGTCTAGGACATGTGCAACTCAAATGGGCCGAACGCCCAAAACGAAAATGGGCTCAAATACTGGTCTAGGAGGACATAAACCAGACTTGGGCCCAAATTCTCTTTTCCTATCTATTTAACTGCTATTATGTGCTTATTTGTTAAAAATTAATATTAAGGTCTCGAAACTTTAAATCCCCAAAAGACACCCATTTTGAATTAATCGCTTAACTAAATTATTCCCCTTATAATTGACTTAATAAATAAATAAATAAGTTACAAAATACTTCACTTAAATAATATTGCAATATTTTTCTATTTCTTCCTTAAAATGGTCATAACTATAAGATAACTCAATTTTGCAATTTAAGTTAAGTTAAATTATTATAGCCAAATAATTAATTGTCGGATAACCGCGTATTAGCGGGTATTTCAAGTGCTTTCAAACCCTTCCCAAAATGCTAATAAGAACCCCGAACCCCTTTGAAAATTTTCATTAGATTTCTGTTTTAATCTATTGAAAAAATAGTTTTCTTGATTTTTCTTAAAAATTAAGTGACGATTCTTAAAACCAGTCTTAAATTCATTTTCAAATAAAACAGAATGACGACTCTGCAGGGGAACTTAATTAAGTTCTAACCATAAGATTTGACTTATTTGATTGATTGTTATTAACTGTTGAATCATTTATTTGCGCTAAACGTGTTTAAATTTTTTATAACTATCATTGCATTTCATGGCATATTCTCTTGTATGTATAGTATATTAAGGATGGTTTCTGTATAATCGCAGCCGTACTTTCTATACTCAACCATTTTTTGGAAGGATCGGCGATTTATTGGTACGTCATGTGTCCAATGGTTGTCGTGAATTCAGCCTAAGTTGTCCTCTTGGGTTCCCGGTCTTTAAAAGCCACTCTTAGTCAACTAGCGTAAAGCGAAACCAAATCCCAATTTTTAGCGCATTTTAAACTAGACTGACCCAACACCAAGACGTGTTGGGCCTATTAGAAGCCCACCTTGTGTCTATTTGACCCATTTGCCAATAAAAAGACAATTATACTTATGTGTTTAATTGAAGGACGTATATGTCAATTTAAACAAATCAACTATCTATTGGGGTGGGGATAACTTACCTTGTCTGTTTTTCTTGTATTATGAATCCGACATGTTAGCCGTTGAGGACCCGAATGGTGACCATACCTGATCCTTACCTTCAAGTTTGGTGGAAATTCATGAACAAGAAAGATAAGAAGAAAGTTCAAAGACACATAGGCCATCTCTCATCACTGATGGAAATGGTGGCTTACCCCGACTTGATTGGAACAATGGTGAAATTTTGGGATAGCGACAACATGGTATTTCAGTTTGGAGAAGTAGATTTGACTCCGACTATAGATGAAGTTCTTGCCAGTTACGAGAGTGTTGACATGTGCAACAAAAGGAAACGCTAACCCGATATTGATCTTCTCTTTCCAAAGGTGTGGGATTTTGCCGAAATCAAAGAAAAATTGTCACTCGTCAATGCTGAATGGATGGACAAGCTTCTTAGGTCAAATATTCCACTTTGGAAGTTGTATTATCGATTTGGACGCGCAAGAGCTTATGAGAAGTTCAAAGAAGAGTTTGTTTCAGAAGAAAAATGGAAGGAAACACTCCCCCTCCCTTTTGCGATATGCCTACTTGGGACAATGGTGTTTCCCCAAGGACCAAACTACACCATTCATCCAAGCGTAGTAATGGTCACTCATGTTATTTTTTATGGAGTAGGATACGGGTCTGTAATAAAGTACTACAGTTTGGCTTATATGATCCTTGCCGACATTTACAGGGTATTGGATAAATGTAAAAGCGGCATACGTTTCTTTCAAGGGTGCAACCTGATACTCCAATGGTGGATGATGAGACATTTGATCAAAGCTCATGATCCAACAGAACCAGATCCCTTGGAAAGACCAAACAAACTCGAAAGTCACGATTGGTGGGTGCAACGTAATCATTTCAACAGGACTAGAGGCCAAGAGTTTTGGTACCCGAGACTTCAGGGTTTGAGAGAGGAAAATGTGCAGTGATCGATCCAATAATTGGTAGTAACAAAACAAATTGTGATCCGAAGTGGAAAGGCCCCCTACTTGATATTTGCTGGGTTGAGAGGAACTCGGCCATGTGCTCCTTCTCGAGTACTTAGACAGCTAGGAGGGAAACAAGAGATTCCTCAGATCGAAGACATGACAAGATTTGTGATGGATCATGAAAATGACGAAGTCGCTTTTACTGAAAAGATGCGTCAATTATGGAAGACTCGAAGGGTATTGGGTGAGCCGGTGCCAAATAGGTTTCGGCCGGAATGTTCTAAAGATTACAAAGAATGATTAAAGAAGAGTCTCGCCGGAACTATCGAACCCGGTCCAAACGTTCCCCATATTATTGCAGATGTTGGAGCCAAGCATCAAATCCGACTTCATCAACTCCAAGAGAAGTTTGATAGGAATGAGTCAGAGCATCAATGTCGACACTCAGAAGACGCAAAAGTCATAGCTCAGTTGAAGCAAGAGCTACAAAAATCCAGGCAATGTATGTCATAATTAGATGATAGTATGGAGCAGCAGATTCAGTCGGTCGAGAGGTTCAGACATTAAGAAGGGGCTCGGTTGGCAAGAGATCACCTATGGGCGAACATATATGCTATGTGGAAAGAGATCAGCATAGCCAAGAGGAGCAGACTTGGTGAAAGATCAAGATGAGCTTGGAGTTTGTTATCATCCCCTGCGTGGGATTGCTTTATTTGTACTTTGCCTTGTAATTTATTTTTCGAACTCGTTTCCCAAATTTTATGTTTGTCAAACATTTTTAAATGCTGTTAATGAAATATTTTGGGGATAATGAATTGACTTAAAAAGACATATTCATCCTTCAATTCGCTAGGCCTACCCTTGGCACAAAAGGGTCACATGCATGTTTAGGACGCGATATTTGTCTGTTTACTTATGTGCTTTAACTGTTTATGTGGTACGTTGCTTTGAATGAGAACATTCTTAGCCCACTCCTTTTTAAAAATTTCCAAAAAATTTCTACAATATCAAATACTAATCACTACCAAAATGTCCGACCAAAATTTCATGAGTCTTGAGTTTCTCAGCCAGAAATAAAATCTTACTACCAAATCCTAAAACATTACTCTATCATCTCAGGAAAGGTAAAATTGTTGCTAGGATGGAAAAAGGCAAGAATGTCGAGATGGAGATGACCGAGTAGAGTCTAAGGATGAAATTGTGTCGATTCAAACAAGAAATTCGATAGATGGGAGAAAGAAGAATAGAAGTAGAACTAGCCACTGCAGCTGCGCAGGCCAAAAGTGCAGCACTAGATGCAGAGTTGGCGGCTAAGATGGCAAGATATGCTATCATGAACGAGGAGACGGTTGCTATGCGGAAGGAACATGACATCTTCAAGAATGATATAACTATGAGACTTCAGAAGATACGCAGGAAATGCTCTTTCTTCAATCAAGAAGCCAATAGTGGTCCCAAAGACACTTACCCTGGAGCTACTGAAGAAGATGCCGATGAGGAAATCATCTATATGCCTCCATTCCTGGGACGTCTGAAAGGAGGAGACCAAAAGATCACTCTCTTGGCTTATGAGAAGACACATAGCGTGGGGGCAAGAGCCGTGTCGTGTGCTCTCATTTACGAGTATCTTAAGGCGTCAGGTATGCTGAAGCCTTTCGAAGGAACCACTTTTGGGTTTGGGCATGAAAGCTCTCAACAGACATGTGCCTACCACTCGAACCAAATATGACACACTATAGAAGAATGTGTGGAGCTTAAGGTAGCAATCCGCAACCTGATCAACGTTGGGGAGATCCCATATATGTGGGGTGTGAACACTATCCTTACCTGTGACCAACGTGAGCCTAGTATGCCGGTCACTGAGCACACTTTGTTTTATTGTCACTACTTTACGCCTTTCAAGAAAATGTTGCTGAATATCTACAGTCTATTAGTTCGAAAATGAGTCTTGGCCTCTATCGGAAAGGATGACGAAGCAATCGATCCAGTTGGAATTGAGATCTGGAAACCCTGCCCTTATCATAATGTCGTAGATCACAACATTGGAAGGTGCCTCAGGTTTCGCTATGACGTGGAATCCCTCGTCAACATGGGAAATATTCAAGTTGAGTTTGTCCCCCGTGGCTAATACGACAGTCAGAAGAAGAAGCTTCGGTGAAGGCACCATCTATCTTTTAGGAGCTTTATTATCTGTATTTCACTTTCCTTGTAATCACCAGAAATGAATGAATGAAAATGAAAATTTTTCTTTGTATTCGAACTACGTAGTGCCTGAATTCTCCTTGGGAGATACGTAGGCAGCCTTTCAAGGCCCGACCCCTATCTATTAAAATTTTCTTTTCCCTCTCTCATTCTATAAGGAAGTGTTGAATTCAGATCAATAGATGCCAGAAGATGCAGCAAGAAGATCTTAGTTCAACGCAATTTAACCTTTCTGAGTCACCAGCGTAAACACAAAAACGAGCAAATTCCTGCTTGTTCAGAAGTCAGTCCCCATTATTCGTGGGTTAACATGTCTTCAAACGAAGTAACTCTTATATGTTTATATGCCTTCTATGTGATATCTTGCATTATTCGTGCAGAACTAATACTAACAAATTTGCCTTTGAGTTGTTTTTCTCTACATGTAGTTAGAACTGATATGTGTTGATACACTAGCCGATCATCTTTATTTCACTAGATCTAAATGTCCTATAGATTCCTTCCCTAGTCAAAGTTCACAAAAGGGAAAAACAACAATGGGTGATAATAACGAAGAAACCGGCCTTACTAATGTCGTGGTGGCTCAGCCTGTCCTTGCCTATCAGAATGAACTGATCCTGCAGTTGATGCAATAAATTGTTGAGATGAGGGTCGAGATGCAGAGAAAACAAGATTTGCCTCCTCCGATTTTTGTTGTCAACGCTCAACCAGACAGGAGACCTCCAGTTCAAATTCCCCCTCCTAACGTGAAATAAGCTCAAAACCCACATTCAAGTCCTGCTCGTAATCCCTCCATCATTGACCTTACCACCCAAAACCCCCATTATGCCTCAGCTTCTAATCAAACACCAACCCCTCCTCAAAATACCAACCTCCAAGCATCACTCCTTTCCCCCAATGCAAACCACCTAACTGGCCTACCCCCTCAAAGCCAAAATGTTAACCGCCCGCACATTTCCCTCCTTTACCAAAATCAACATACCAACTCGCAGACATTCCCTCAATATTACCAAGCCACTCAAAATGCCCAAAGTCCATCCATTGCTCCACTCCTACCTCAGAAAGCCACTTTCCAAATCCAAGTCCCCAATGAGCCTTACGCCAATTGTTCTGAGCTCGACCACTATGAGGAAAGGGAGAGAGAGTGGAGGTCAAAGGAAGATACCGCCAAGGTAGATATGAAAGAAGATACCAGAAAAGCCATGAAGGAGTTGAACTGCATTCCTGAGGTCGCTGGGTTGAGTTACGAAGACCTGTGCATTCATCCGAATTCAGACCTCCCGAAAGGGTTCAAGGTGCCAAAATTCGACATTTTCGGAGGGTCGGGGAACCCCTTAGCACACTTGAGGGCCTACTGTGACCAACTCATGAGAGTTGGGAGAGACAAAGCTTTGTTAATGCAACTTTTTAGTCGAAGTTTGAGCGGAGAGGTTCTAGAATGGTTTACGTCTCATGAAACGAGACATTGGTCTAACTGGAACACTTTGGCTAAGGACTTCATCAAACGATTTGCCTACAATGTGGAGATCGTTCCTGATCATTACTCCTTAGAGAAGATGAAGCAGAAGCGGACCGAATGTTATAGAGAATTCGCATATAGATGGCGAAATGAGGCAGTTAGAGTTAGACCTCCTATGTCAGAAAAGGAAATTGTCGAACTGTTTGTGTGGGTTCAACAACCCGAGTATTATAACAGAATCATGTTGCTCGTTGGAGCAAAATTTGCTGAGATATACATAGTAGGTGAGACTATCGAAGATGGATTGGGAACCGGGAAGATTGCCCGTGTTGCTGCCTCGCCCAGATCCTCGGGCTTGTTGAAGAAGAAAAGAGAAGATGTGTCCTCTATCTCTTATGACGGGAAGAAGACCCCAAGGAAATCATCATCATACCAAGGTCGTTCTCGACCTTTATAGAGTTCGTACCCGGCTTGTTATGCACAGACTGACAACCAAAATACCCCTCCCACCAGTTACCAAAATACCCCTTTTCCTAGCTATCAAAATACTCCCCCTCCTAGCTACCAAACTTCCCTTACTATCTACCGAACTCCCCCTCCAGTTTACCAGACTCCATCTCATCACTACCGAAACGTTGCCCCCAACTGTGCTAACATTCAAGAAAATTACCAAACTCCTCCCCTAATGTACCAAACCCCAGCTCCACTTTATCAAAATACCCCCTCGAACTACCAAGCTCCACAACCAAATTATCAAACCAACTCATATCCCAGTTATAAATCCCCCCGTCCGAATGCTCCAAATTATCGCCAAATGCCTCCCCCTCAACAAGGCAATTACGATCCCTCCAGTCGCAGATTTGAGAAAAAGCCTGCTAGAATTTTCACTTCGCTTATTGAAAGCCAAACAAAGCTGTTCGAGCGATTAACTGTGACATGATATATTCATCCAGTGGGGCCCAAGCCGGTTTACACTAGCTCAAAGTTTTACAGACCTGATCAGAGGTGCACGTATCACTGCAATAGTGTTGGACATGATACTGAGGACTGTATCCAAGACCTAATTGACCAAAATGTGGTCTCTCTTCAGACGGTCGCGCCCAATGTCAATAGTAATCCTTTTTCAAATCATGGAGGCGCCACTAACAATATGATAGAGACAGATGATGACTGGTGCGTGACGAAGGCAATAGTTTCGATTGCTCCTGATGAATTGGAAAGCGCTGTAGCTTCGTTGAGCATCAGAGAAAAGAAAAAGTTTGTGATTCTGGCACCCTAGAAGGTTGTTGTCTTGGTGCCACGAAAAACTCTTAGCCAACCAAAGTTTTTGATTGAAACGGCTGTTACCCAGGGTATGACCAGATCCGGCAGGTGCTACACACCGGAAGAGTTAGATTAAGGAGGGCAGAAGAAGGACCAAACAAAAAGGCAGATTAGTGAAGCCGAGGCCGAGGAATTCTGGAGAAAACTGCAACCAAAGGATTATTCGATTGTGAAGCATTTGGAGAAGACGCCGGCTCAGATCTATTTGTAGGCCTTATTGATGAGTTCGCAGTTACATAGGCAGGCTCTGATGAGGGATTTTGATGATACTTATGTGCCTGTGGGTACTAACCGTGACAATTTAGCAGCCATGATAAACTAGGTCATCTGAGGACACTGAATCAGTTTTTGTGACGAAGAGCTGCCCTTTGAAGGGAGGATGCACAACAAAGCTCTGCACGTCACCATCAAATGCCGGGACAAAGTTATAAATCGTGTTTTGGTTGACGATGGGTACGGTCTCAACATTTGCCCGCTTTCGACTCTCAAGTAGCTGAAATTCGACTTGGGAAAGGTTCAACAAAACCAGGTCAATGTAAGATCTTTCGATGGAGTGCAGAGAGACACGATAGGCGGAGTAAATTTGGATATTCAGATGGGGACTGCAGAATTCAATGTGGATTTTCAGATGTTGGACATCAATACCAGCTATAATTTGCTTCTTGGAAGACCGTTTATCCATATGGCTGGGGCTGTGCTTTCTACCCTTCACCAATTGATGAAATTTGTTTGGAAGGACCAGGAATTGGTCATTCATGGTGAGGGGAGTCACTCTGATGGGTATGTGCTGATCGTCCACGAGGTTTCTTGAGGTTGTGATTTCTACACGGTGGAGCTGGTAAATGCCACCGGTGATGACTTGGCTCCACAACCTCTTATGCCTGTCGTGTACAAGATGATTGCTACCGTCACGCTCCAGAATGATTTCGAACCAGGTTTCGGGTTGGGGAAGCATTTCCAAGGAATTGTCGAGCCTGTTCAAGTTCCCGCCAAAGAAGCAAAGTTTGGTTTGGGATATGTCCCAACAGGTGACGAAGCAGAGATGAAGAACAAGAATGTAGATCAAGGCATTGGCCAGGCCAATTTCTCATTTGTACCAGTCATATCCGGTACGAGACAATGTCAACGATTGTAGTCTCGGGGAAGGAATCTAGGGCCTTTTTGAGGAGATTGATGCGGTTATCGAGGAAGAGGCTGGGACATCAGAACTGGACCTCCACACCACTCCTGATTTCCCGCTCATTTGGGTAGAAAAGACATGTGTCTTTGTTTATTTTAAAATCAGTGATAGTCCGGAAGAGGCCCGAGATCCACCCTTGTGATGTTTAAAAAAGTAAAATGGCCCTCGGCCATGACTAAAGTTTGTGCTTGTTTTTTCAATTTAAATGAAAGCCTCTTTTATCAAAAAAATTGTTTATTTATCTGTTTATATTTTACCTTTCTAACTTTGTCTGTTTATGATTTCAGTAATATTAATTTAAAACCTGCCAATGTCATGTCATGTCATGAACCGAGTGAACGAAATGAGGCATGTGTGTCGCACCCTATTTCGAACCATCCGAAACATTTCACAACTTAATATGACCGACACTCTGATTTTGAAAGGAGATTGTCTTTGTTTTAGAGTCGCCACCAAAATTTTAAGGAAAGTATTAGGAAGACCAATTATTAAACATGTGAATGTAAACTCTATTTTAATTTGCGAAACTAGTGAGATTCTGAGTAAGGATTTTAATTACTCGAGGGGAAGGTGTTAAGCATCCCTCAGAGCCTATCCGAAGATAGTCCTTAAACTCAATTTTGGAAAATATAATTAGGAAACTTGTTTATTTATTTGCTTTAAAACCATGGTAAGTAAATTTTATTAGTTTAAGAATAGAGTAAAAATACAAGGTACGACATATATGTCTATAAAATAAAATTAACAGTAGTATGTTTATCATACGGTAAAATAAATGTACTTAAATGTATGATAAATTTATATGTTGGAAAGTATAGATGTATCTTATATAAACTTATCCTAAATATAAAAATGTTGAGTTTAAAGGATATGAAAACTTATCGTTTTATTTATATATAGAATTAAGGCATGAAAGAAAAATAAAGATAAAATGGGATAGTAACCGGGTGTAAATATGTAGTAAAATAATGTGTATATTAAAGTGTTGGGATTAAAAAAAATAAGTAACATTTGTAAAAGTGATAGTAGATATGGAAAAAATAATAATATGAAGTGTAACCAAATAATAAGCTACGTATAGAGAAAACTAAAAATATAGAATTTTGTACATTTTTGCATATGACATATATATGTAGGTACCTTGTATTTTGAACCGGTTGCATATCTAAGATCTTGAAAATAGCATGTTAAGAGATTAAAATATTTTAGCAATATGTGTTTTATAAAATACAGATAATAATAATAGTAAATATAATTTCTTCACAAAGGGATGATGTAAAAATAAAAAGAAAAAATGGGCCTAACTATCGAGACTTATCCTATAGTTATATTTATTTTGTTAATAAAATATATGGGCCTACTTCCCTATTTATTTTCTAAAAACAAGAATATTTCTAAACGGTAATAACTCTAGCCTTATGTATTTCTAAAGAAAACTAGTTTCAAATTCATTTGGGAGTTTTAAATAAAAAAAAAAAAAAGTTTTCCTTGACATAAAGTCCTAAGTGAGAGTTTATAGATAAAGCTAATGAATATTTTGATCCTTCTCGGAACGAATAACTTAAGCCGTGTGTTTTCAAGACTAACAAGGTAACAATTATAGCGAGTTTTATAACATCCATTTTCGACTTTTAAAATGACGCTTCTTCTTCCTTTTGAAAGTAGTGTTTAAAGCAGCTTTGGACCCCAAACTATTGTACTTTCAAAATCTTGAAGAATAACGGTTAGTTCCAAAAATCTATACTTTAAGTTGTTCAAAATAATTTTTTAAACTAAAAAAATCTGCTTTGTAAAGCTAGTTAAAGGTGCAGTTTTTTTTTAAAGCTAAGAATCTGCATTTTTTGTGGTCAAATCATGTACATTTTGAGCTCAAATTCGCCACTCTTTTGAGCTCAAAACACTGTACTTTTTTGGGCTCAAAACACTGCACTTCCTAAGCTCAAAATGCTGCATTTTTGGGACTCAATATACCACTCTTAAATTCTCAAGAAAGGTGATATATTTAATCTTGAAATCTGCACTTTGTACCACCAAAATTTGCACTTTTGAGACCCAAAATATCAAACTTTAAGTTGCTAAAATTTGTACTTTAAATACTTGTTTAAAAAAAGAAAAACCTGAAAATAAATTCACAACAGTTGAAAATATTATTCCCGTGTGAACTTCTTTAAAAAATAGGTTTTCATAACCACCAAAATGTGTCAAGTAACAAATAAAATTTAGTTGAAAAATGTCATTCTAAACTAAATAACTATAATAAACCCAATATCTAAAGGGATGTGGGGGTGAACGACTATACTTTACCATCGTTCTAGTTGTTCCAAACCAAACAAAATAAAAGCAAGCATAAACATAAATACGAAAATATGGAAAATGTTAGTCAAAAATAGCAACACATATATGTATATATAAACACGTGAAACTTTGAAGCGAGAAGGAAGCGTTGGACACTATTGACGCGATAAAGGCTGCTAGACACGAGTAGATAAAGTAGTAGGATGTTGGTCACTTCTCTGAATTGGACAGAGATGGAGTTATATCACAACTCCGAATACGCTCCTGAGTGTACATGTACAAAATAATAAGATAGAAAAAAAAATTAGCAAATGGGCTACAAAATTATCATAAAGCGTAAAGAAAATAATCCATGAAGTCATTTGTTAACCGAAATATAAGTTAACTTATACAAACATTCACGTGCCTAGAGGCAAGATTTTTACAGATTAGCACTTCTTTTTTTTAGGCTTATATAATTAAACATGAGGTTCAAGATTTACGAATATGTATTCTACACTATAAAGAGAGCTTTAATGTATCCGCAACTATCTATTTTTGCATAAGAGTATTTATTCATCCTTAGAGTCTGGCAAGAGAAGAGAACAATTGTAACACATGTGGTTTCTAAGGGATAAGTGAAGGATACTATAAATTATCCTACCAAGTATTAGACAAAGCTAAAGTAAACTTAAAACTATCTAATTCATACGAAAAACATACAGTTGTGTTCCAACTGAAACATACAACAACTTGGGAACTTAGGGATACATAGTACCACTAAAAAAAAATCTTTGAACTTTTTAACACATGTGGAACTCAATAATGAAATTAACAGCCATTCCTTTCTAGTTCCTATTACTATAAAATTCCGAGGTGTCCTATTTATTTTCGGATACAGAAAGAGGGAAAATTCAAAATCAGCTAGTAGGCAGATTTTCAAGCAAGTAGTTAACACTTTAGGATTCAAAAATAATCAAACAACCAACAAATGTCCATTATATAATTAAAGTAGGTTTTGTCTAAACTTTTATGAAAATGATGTCTTCCTACCTGCATTTGGCATTAAAAAAGAACACACACTCGAAATATGACTGCCATGAATAGATATTCTGATTCATATCAACTATTCTATATGCTTAAATTTGATAATCACACAAGTTGTAATAAAAGAGCAAAATGTAAGTTCAGCTGAGTTAATCACCCTGAAACAGGAGCAAAACAGAAACTGAGAAGTGCTAAGAGCATTTAAATACGGCAAATAATGACCTTACTAACAATACTATGAAGCAAGGGCAAAAATATTCACCATAAAAGATAAAAATGATTATATTAGAGTAGTAGTTGAATTGATTAGTTCTTGTGAGCCTTGACAATGTCTAGTAAACATTCATTACAAGCCGACAACCCCCCACGTTATACTTAGAGAGTCAAAACAGAGAAGAAAGAATTTCACATATTAAACATCAACGATGTAATAAAACAGAGAGAAGAGGACTTTTGCATTGGTCTCTTTACAGAGAGCTTTAACAAAAGACGAAAGTTATGCTAATAGTACTTCAAAATATCGGCCTGACATTGGACAGTTCTAACAAAAAATAATTTTACATCAGCCTATAACTAGAAAAGAAGAGTAACTGGGAACTCATTCAAACCATTTAAAGAGCCTTTAAGGAGATCAAAACAATGTCAATATGGAGAATAATCATATACAGAGCTTTTTTTTTAAAGAAAAAAAAAACAGGGAAAAACTTGGTTAGTTGATCATGTAAGCAAATTGTTTGAAACGTTCACTTGCTAAGCGTAGGAAATTTATCCGCAACATGTATTATTTATCTTAGACCAAGAAGATGAGGCAAAGGGAGAGCTCGAATTAAGATAAACAACCACTATTTCACTCATCCTTCAACTTACTATAGATAATAAATAGAATCTGATGAGTATACCAGTTACCACACACTCGGGTATACAAAGAATTTCTGTCAAGCAAATGCTAGTTACAAACTTAGTTATTTGAGATCGGTTCATATTACGTCAAAACTAACAACATTCTTCTCCTATTGTCATGGATTCAAATATGATAAGTTGCATCGAAACAATAACACAAACATGATTCATCTTTAAGACTTGACCTTTCTTTGCATTCGATATTTCCAAATTACATCGACAACTTTTTATTAATAAAATATGTTAGTGACAGCCTAATCACACACTTTTACAACAACATCCCAACAGATTACATTAAGAGAAAAAATGAAGTGAAAAGATTGGCGAAAATTGTACCTTTTGTCGAGCAGCAAACAAGGCTTTGACGTCAACAGATTTCAACTTCGAACTCGATGTTAACTCGAAGAAGAACGAAAACAAAGAACAATAACCTTAAAATCTGTTCCTCGGATGATTTTCGAATCCTTGTTGGTTCCTTGTATTTTTGCTGGATTTCCGGATTGTTTTTTTTTTTGAACCTTGATCGATGATTCTTCCCCCCTTTTTATGAGAACCAAATGGTTCTCTTTTATAGCTAATTTGGGCTCCAAGAATTCAAATTTTGAATTCTTGGAAACCCCCCATCTCAAAGCAAAACAGAAACACCATTATGAAGGAGAAGAAAACCTTGGCATATCTTACTTTTTCCGGATTGATTGAAAAGGGTGAGTGATAGATAGGGCAAGGAACTGCCAGAATTGACATATTTTCTGCAGCCCAGAGCCGTTTCTAACGAAGGGGGTGGAGGATCACGTGGGGAGGTGATGGGACCACGGGAGAGGAGCTTGAGGCGTTAGTTTTTGGGGAAGAGAAAGTGGCTTGGGCAGTTGATGGAGAAACGTTCTCTCTGGGGAAAAAAATGTGAATTCTGGGCAAAAATCAGAGTATAGGGCGGTGGAGTCTATTTTGGGAAAGGTAAAAAGTCTTGGTTATTTTTGGACCGTCTGATCGTTTGATCGGACGGTTAATAAAAATAAAAGGTTTTTAAAATATGTTTAATAATATATATACACACACACACATATATATATTAATAAAAAGATGAATTCAAAGCCGTTGGAATTAAATAGAGGGTTGAGATTAAAAGTTAAGAAGCACAATCCATGTGCTCGCCAACGTGGCACACACGGATTGGCCGGTTTAAGGGGACTTGGATTGCCAAGTTTTGTTCAAATTAAATTCATTTAAATTATGACCTCTTCTTTATTAACTAACTATAATTTATTAAATTAAAAATAATTATTTTGCAAAACTATGTTATTTGATAAAATTAGTCACTCTTAAAATTAAATTAATATAAATTAGTAACTCATTAATTAATTAAGCTTTCTAATTTTAAACAATGTACGAAAAATATCTATTGCAACAAAAGAAATTATATTTGAACAAAAAAAATAGACTCAATTCTTAAGAACGGCACTTATTTAAAAATGAGAAAGTAAGTAGTAATATAATATATTTAATTTTTATAAGAAATAACATTTATGAAATAAATTTATCAATTAAAAATAAAATAAAAAATCTTTTTCGTATCCCTATACAACTTTCATGACATATATATTTTATTATTATTAATATGATTATTTTAGTTACATGTTGAGAGCCAAAATTGGGTGTCAACAAGGTGATGATGAGTGCGAGGATTATGAAGAAGTAAATGAGGTACCCGAACATGTTGCTGAGGAGTTTCGACAATTTGAGAATCAACACAAGCCAAATTTGGAAGAAACCGAAACTGTGAATCTCGTAGATGAGGAATGTGTTAAAGAAGTAAGAATCAGTGTCCATCTAACTGAGGCTCAAAGGAGAGACCTGGTCCGTTTGCTTAGGGAGTACATTGATGTGTTTGCCTGGTCTTACAGAGGTATGCCAGGATTGAGTACAAATATGGTGTCCCACAAGTTGCCAATTAACCCAGATTTCAGTCCAATAAAACAAAAGACTCAGAAGTTCAAGCCTGAGTTAAGTTTGAAGATCAAAGATGAGATTACAAAGCAGATCGAGTCCTAAGTAGTGAAAGTGACGCAGTATCCGACTTGGTTAGCTAACGTTGTTTCGGTTGCCAAGAAAGATGGAAAGATCAGAATTTGTGTTGACTACAGAGATCTCAACAAAGCTAGCCCGAAAGATAATTTTCCATTGCCAAACATTCACATTCTCATTGATAATTGTGCTAAGCATGAGATGCAGTCGTTTGTGGATTGTTATGCGGGTTATCACCAGATCCTGATGGATGAAAAAGATGTAGAAAAGACAACTTTCATCACGCCCTGGGGTGTATATCATTATCGAGTGATGCCTTTTAGTCTCAAGAATATTGGTGCTACTTACATGAGGGCTATACGACCATCTTTCACGATATGATTCACAATGAGATCGAGGTGTATGTAGATGATGTCATAATCAAGTTCCACAAGAGTTCGGATCACTTGACTCACTTGAGGAAGTTCTTTGATCGTTTACGCCGATACAATTTGAAGTTAAATCCCGCCAAATGTGATTTTGGAGTGTCAGCTGGCAAGTTATTGGGATTTATAGTCAGTAGGAGGGGCATTGAGCTTGCCCTTCCAAGATTAAGGCGATCCAAGAATTACACCCTCCAAAGACCAAGAAAGAGGTGATGAGTTTTCTGGGAAGGTTGAATTACATCAGCCGGTTCATAGCTCAATCCACCGTGGTGTGTGAGCCTATCTTTAAGTTATTGAGAAAAGATGCCTCGACCAAGTGGACCGGAGAATGTCAAACTGCTTTTGATGCTATCAAGAACTATTTGTCCAATCCACCGGTGTTGGTCCCTCCGCGAGAAGAGAGTCCGTTATTTCTATATTTGTTGGTCTCGATTAATGCATTGGGATGCGTGCTTGTTCAACATGACGAAACCGAGAAGAAGGAGCGAGCCATCTATTACATGAGCAAGAAATTCACTCCATATGAGGCTCGTTACACTATGTTAGAGAGAACATGTTGTGCTTTGACCTGGATTGTTCAGAAATTGAGACATTATTTGTCCTCTTATACCACATACCTTATTTCCTGGATGGACTCGTTGAAGTATATTTTCCAGAAAGCAATGCCGACCGGGAAGTTGGCTAAATTGTAAGTGTTTTTGAGTGAGTTTGACATTGTGTATGTGACTCAAAAGGCGATAAAAGCACAAGCCTTAGCTGATCATCTTGCGGAGAATCCAATTGATGAGGAGTATGAGCCGCTCAAGACTTATTTTCCCGACGAGGAAGTTTCATTTGTGGGTGAAGATATTTCTGAAGCCTACCTGGGTTGGAAAGTATTCTTTGATGGAACGGCGAATCACCAAGGGAAAGGTATCGGGGCGGTCTTAGTATCAGAATCCGGTCAACACTATCCCATGGCAGCTAAACTCCAATTTGATTGCATGAACAACATGGCAGAATACGAAGCTTGTATCCTTGGTTTGAAGATGGCCATCGACATGAATGTTCATGAGCTTCTGGTTATTGGAGATTCAGATTTGTTGATTCATCAGGTTTAAGGAGAATGGGCCGTGAAAAACCCAAAGATCACACCATACGTGCAGTATATACAGTAGTTGTGCAAAAGATTCCGCAAAATTGAGTTTAGGCACACTCCCAGGACACAGAACGAGTTGGCCGATGTTCTTGCCACCATCGCATCAATGATTAAGCATCCAGATACAAGTTATATTGATCCAGTGGATATAGAGGTAAAAGAGCAGTATGTCCATTGTTCACATGTTGAAGTGGAACCAGATGGTTTACATTGGTATTTTGACATCAAGAAGTACTTAGAGACCGGAATTTATCCTGAGAATGCGACGTTCAATCAGAAGAAGTCGATACGCCATATGGCCCTCAATTTCTTTGCAAGTGGGGAAATCCTTTATAGGAGGACTCCAGATTTAGGTCTTCTCAGATGCGTTGATGCTAGCGAAGCTTCTGGAATAGATACATGCCGGAGTTTGTGCTACTCACATGAATGGGCTTACTTTGGCGAGGAAGATCCTCCGGGCCGGCTATTTTTGGATAACTATGAAACATGATTGTTGGAAGTTTGTGCAGAAGTGTCACAAGTGTCAAGTGTATGGTGATTTGTTTTGAGTGCCGCCTCACGAACTCAATGCCATGAGTTCACCTTGGCCATTCGTAGCTTGGGGCATGGATGTCATTGGTCCAATAGAGTCGGCCGCCTATAATGGATACAGATTCATTTTGGTTGCCATTGACTACTTTACCAAGTGGGTGGAAGCAGTTTCGTATAAGTCGGTGACCAAAAAGGTTGTAGCTGATTTTGTTCGTAACAATTTGATATGTAGGTTTGGAGTACCAGCATCCATCATTACTGATAATGGAACGAATCTCAACAGTCACTTGATGAGAAAGATATGCGAACAATTCAAGATTACCCACCGAAACTCAACCGCCTATCGTCCCCAAATGAATGGAGTTGTAGAAGCCTCCAACAAGAACATAAAGAAGATTTTGAGGAAAATGATTGATAATCGCAGAGGTTGGCACGAGATGCTGCCATATGCTTTGTTGATTTACCGAACGACTGTCATAACATCAGTTGGAGCTATTCCATATTTGCTAGTATACGGAACAAAAACAGTTATACCTACCGAAGTCGAAATACCTTCATTGAGAATCATCCAAGAAGCTGAATTGAGTGATGCTGAATGGGTTCGCAAGCGGATTGATCAGTTAACATTGATTGATGAGAAGAGAATGATTGCTGTTTGTCATGGAAAACTGTATCGACAGAGAATGATTCGTGCTTTCCACAAGAAAGTAAGAGCCAGAATGTTTGAGATTGGTTAGTTGGTTCTCAAACACATTTTCCCTCATCAGGATGAGTACAAAGGGAAATTTGCACCAAATTGGCAAGGGCCCTACATGGTTCGTAAAGTGTTGTCTGGAGGTGCTTTGGTCCTGTCAGAGATAGATGGCACTGAATGGACAAAATTGATTAACTCAGATGTTGTAAAGATATACTTTGTGTGAAGCTTCAGTTTGTATTTCTGTCATTTCTTTGTAATCGTTCCATTTGCTTGTAATTGCTTTGTTCAGAATCTATCCCTATGTAATGAACTACATCTGACCTGAATTCTCAAAAATGAGATACGGAGGCGGCCTATGTCGGCCTCGATCACTCATTTATGCCCTTTTAATATTTATTTGTATTTGAACTACGTTCGACTTGAATTCTCAAGAATGAGATACGTAGGCTGTCTAAGTCGGCCTCGGTCGGATTTCTTTGTAATTTTTCTTATTTTTGTTAATCCTTGAGGGGGAACTACGTTTGACCTGATTCCTACCTCAACGGGATACTTAGGAGCCACAACGGCTCGATCATATCTCTCGTAAGATTTCTATTTTTCCTTTACAATAGAAACTGGGACATGATTTTTGGGAGGGAATAAAAAATTCTCAAGAAGAAGATCTCTCCAACAAATTCAAAACTGAAGTTACTTTGAGATTTGCAACTGGGACATAATTTTTTGAGAAGATCTCAATAATTCTGTGATTTGCTCACCGATGGTTAAAGATAAGCCAAGACAGTTAACTGGGACAGAAATTTTGAGGATGGCCTCAAAATTACAACAAGGTTCATCGGAAGTTTAGAGCAACTTTGAATACTTCCCAACAAATAATCAGATGGACCTCGATACGTCAATCCCAAAGGCGTTCATTAAGCTTGACGTGACATGACATATGGTAGTAACCTTTTCCAAGCATTATTTTTTGAAAACCTATTTTCCTTAAACAACTTATCCTTCATGTTTCAATTATGTCTGCATAAAAATATTTTGTCTTATCTATAAAGAGGCGGGAGATTGGAGAAATCAATCGGAGATAGCAAGAGAAGGAGCAGACAACCGAAGAGATCGACACAAATCAGTTCATTTTTAAGCTAACAATTTTTCTGTGGATGCAGGAAATATTTTATGCTGCTTTTATCAAAGATTTTGGAATGTGAATAACATTATTTCATTCAATTCCCAATAAGGAGAAGTCCATAATAAACGTACAACTATGTCCGGAGATGGAACAAACGAAAACTGTAAAGAGAGCAGTATTATTATTTTCCAGCGACTAAAGATACATGGAAGACGTTTATCTGCATTATATGGAACAAACAAATATTGTGAAGAGAGTAGTATTATTATTTTCCAGCGACTAAAGATATATGGAAGACATTTATCTGCATTACATGGAACAAACGAATACTGCAAAGAGAGCAGTATTATTATTTTTCAGCGACTAAAGATATCTGGAAGACGTTTATCTGCATTATATGGAACAAACGAGTACTGCGAAGAGAGCAGTATTATTATTTTTCAGCGACTAAAGATACGTGGAAGACGTTTATCTGCATTATATTATCCGATATGATAATATTCTTACCCGGAGAGTCATTTATATCGTACTGTCAAATGAGATGATACCACTATTCCGAGGGTCATTTTTATTTATATTGTCGATTGAGACGATACCGCCATCCAAAAGATACCCCGAAGATCACATATGTTGCTCAGTGAAACATTATCTTCGTTCGGTATCAGGGAGGCATTAGAGAAAGAGTTATACATCGCAAGATAAAGGTCATGCATCGCAAGAAAAAGAGTCATACATCGCAAGAGAAAGGTCATGCATCGCAAGAAAAAGAGTCATACATCGCAAGAGAAAGGTCATGCATCGCGGGAAAAAGAAGTCATGCATAGCAAGAGAAGGAAATCATGCATAGCAAGAGAAGGAAATCATGCATTGCAAGAGGAAGAAATCATACTTGCAAGAGAAAAATGTCATGCATCGCGGGAAAAAGAAGTCATGCATAGAAAGAGAAGGAAATCATGCATTGCAAGAGGAAGAAATCATGCATTGCAAGAGAAAGAGGTCATGCATTGCAGGAAAAAGAAGTCATGCATAGCAAGAGAAGAAAATCATGCATCGCAAGAGGAAAAAATCATGCATTGCAAGAAAAAGAAGTCATGCATAGCAAGAGGAAAAGTCATGTATCGCAGGAGAAGGAACTCATGCATCGCGAGAAAAAATTCATGCATTGCAAGAGAAAGATTCATGCATCGCGGGAAAAGGATTCATGCATCGCGAGAGGAGTAGTTATGCATCGCAAGAGAAAGATTTACCCATCACAAGAAGATCAACATCGACTGCATTATTTTCTTTGCAAAAACGACATCAAGAGAATTATCAACATATTACATCAGCCTATTTTATTACTTTGACGTCAAAAGAAGAGTACATTGAAGATTATATCGCAAATATGAGACACAAGCTTTATTCTCTTTACGTCAAACCCGACGTAGTTGACGTCAAATGTTCAAGGAGCGCAATTAAGTGTCAACGCGGTAAAAGACACTATCTCTCCATTTGAATTGCATTTTTATGCTAATCACTAAATTAGCATTTAATTTGTCAATTCCTATTTCTCATTTATATATTTATATTATATACTTTGCATAAAAAATATCAAGTATAGTTGAGTTAATTAGAACTATATTGAATCTGCCTTAATTTAAGGTAAAACCAAATGAGTGGCATATATCTATTCTTAAAAAGGAATAATTCCAGGAGAGAATATCTTGAGCATAACAACTATTTCAAACTTTTAAAATTGTCTAACCATGGGAGAACAAACATATTCATGTTCTACAAATGGGAGTAGATTACTGTTGTAATCGATAAGTTACGATAAATGATAAATATTTTTAAGGGATATAAATTGAGTTAAAAATATTTTGCGTGTCCAGATAATATTGTTGACACCCAATTTTGACCTTCCTCGATAACGATTAATTTTCAATCTTCTTAAATTTCAAATGATTTAAAATAATTAATTTTATAAATTAAAACAAAAAAAAAAGTTTGCGAGTTATTTTAAATAAGATATGTCACTTATTATAATTTTTAGCCAATACTTATATTTTACATATTTTTATATATAATTAATACATTTCATAAATATTCGAAAATCACCTCAAAAAAGATTTTATTTCGCTTAAATATTTTACTAATTAGTTTAGTTATATAATAGTTTACACTTTTGAATTAATTAGTTTATAATTAAGTCAATTATTTTATTTCGTTAAAATTAAGAAGCTCATTAATTAATTTATATTAATTCTCCTTATTTAATCACTAGCCGAATTAACTAAATGAATTCAATTTGGCTACATTCCTAATTCATCGGCTAAATTCGTAATGCAATTGACCACTTAATTCAGTTAAAATTGTAACTTACTAGCCATTACTTTTACCTCACCCTTAAACCAATTTTGGGCTTTTTCTTCAACTTTTCCAGCATTCCCAACAACCCAGCCCACTCTTAGTTCCTCCACTCCAATTTCCCAACCCACCCAACTCTTAATTCCAATTCCCAGCCCACCGATTTGCAAACAAAACAAGCCAAGCCCACTTTCTTTTCTCACAATATAATACATACAACAACATACCAATTTCAAGCAAAAGACCCACCAACAATAATACACACAACATCAGCAGGTCAATTCCCATGTAAAAAATCAGCAGCTAACACAGCTGTCCAAATAACAATTCCCAAGAGCAATAACGTGTGAACATCCAACACGACCTCCCTATACGCGTTTTCCTTCACGCGAGGAACGCGTACAATACCCGACACCATACATTTCTCTTTCCTTCTTTACCGTAAAACCAGCAGTCCGGCGATTCCAGTCCAATCGCGCAGCCCAGCGATTCCAATCCAATTGTTACGTCGTCTTCTCCAATGTCTCTCTCTGTTCGCACAAGTTTCAGCGGCGATTTAAGATAAAGCATCATCAATTTCGCCCTTGTGGCTTGGAGATCTTGCCACGAAGCATGCCTAGGACAATCAAATCATCTCAGCCGTCTGGCTCCCTTTCCTCTTCCGAAATGGGCAAAAATCGCAAGGAAAAAGTGCCGCACCGAATTGGTGAAAGATTTTTGATTTTGAATTTCGAATTTGGGCCTTGGTTTGCCCATTTTTCATCGGTTCCCCCTATTTTCCGAACCTTTCTCCCTTCTATATATGCTTGTTTTTCACTATTCTTGTTGTTCACTATAAAGGGGGGGAGTTGGAATTTCTTTGAACAAAATATTATACTTGAGAAGTTTTATACGATTCTCTCTCCTTTAAATTCGAAGAAACAAGAAGTTTCCTAGTTAAAAGTCAGTTCGAAATTCTCGATTGGCTGCTCGAGTTCCGAAGTAGTTGGCGGAAGGATCGCTGCCCGTCTGTTCGTGCTATCTCATTTTGCTGCCCAGAAAGAGGTAAATCCTTTCTTGTTTTCATCTAAATCCAATTCCTTCTATGTTGTTCTGTTTATGACGTGTTATGGGTTGTGTCTTGTGCTCTGTTTATCTGTTGATTTCGTTTTGGTCCATATATGTTAAGATTCGGTTAATGAGTCTTTAGCTAATAATATCGTGTCTTCCTATATGAGTATTATTTGTATACAAATTCTATGTTGGAGTTAATTTGGCGTTATTTGTGAGTGTGTTTGATCTCTCCTCTGCCTTTTCTCAATTTAAGTTGTGTGTGGAGCAGTCTTTGATTGATAAGGAGTGTTCATTGTTTCTGTTTGTTTCGTATCGTTCACTGGGAAATAATACATGTGATAATTGTGGTGATAAATTCCCTTAATTAGTTTGACCTTCTTATGTGTTACATTTGACGCCAATTTCATGGTTAGTTTGCCTGATAGTGATACTGCTTTAGAAGAGTTAATTCGGTTAAAAATGATATATCATAGTCTGAGTAGTTCTGACCGACTAAGGTTAGAAAGCATCTATGTGTTTGAGTTGTATTCATTTCGGAGGATTTTGTCCCTCGTTTTTGCTGTTAAACCTCTTCTTTAGTGCGACTTTAATTATTAGTAATGGGATAAGGGTTTGAAAAATATCCAACTTTAATCGGATTTGTTGTTGCGATACTAAACTTTCATGAGGACCTATTACCTCCCTAGACTATTTAATACCGTATTTTAAACATATATATTTGTTCAGGTGGACATAAAAAATAATGCAAAATTATAAATAGTAATGTGTCCACGTGGGCACATATATACCTTTAAAATACGCTATTAAATAGTTCAGGGGGTAAAAAATACGATATTAAATAGTCTAGAGAGGTAATAAGTCCTTATGAAAGTTTATTATCGCAACAGCAAATCCGACCAAAGTTAAGGTATTTTTCAGACCCTTATCCCTAGATCTTACTTTATTTTGTACATTAGTCTTAAATAGTAGTCCGGTTCACTTCCTAGAATATATGTCTTTTTCTTGAAAACGATTTTCCTTGGGCATAATATTCCAAGATATAGGTTCAATGTTCGCATGACTGTGTACATGCTATTTCTATATTTATTTATTTTTATTTTTATTTTTTTTGCTGACTTGAATGTGTGGCAAAGATCAACCTTACTTTTTTTATGTTTGTTGTCCATATGCATGTGTGGCTGGCTACTGTATTGATTTATTTGGCTTGAAATGATCATTATGCTCTCCTAGTTACCCATTTAAAGCATGTTAGCTCCCAATGTGTCTCTGTACGGTATACTTTATCGGAGTTATATATCAATTTATACTCTCCTGAATTCGTTCTCATTTTACGATAAATCATGCTACTACTTCTATTATCACCTCAAGTTGATTTATACATTAACTTTTTTGCCATTTTTATTCGCATGTAAAATGTCCAAGTTCTCACGGACTGTATCTTCGCATTTCCAAGAGGACCATGGAGGCCCCAAAATTCTTGTACCGAGTCAGACCCCCCGAAAATTTGGTGAACAGGGTTCGGTGCAGGTATACAAGATCGTATACATTAGTATACATCTAGTGTATACAAAAGAGGGAAAATGGGCCTAAAGGCCTCAAATTTTGAAAAATTGTATTTTGTTATCTTGGGTCTATGCCCTTGTTATTAAATTTTGCTATTACTTTGTTAGTTTTTAGGGCTGGTGAAAAATTGGGCCTAAGGCCCAAAAGAAAGGATGATTACTTTGTGTTAGTCTAGGACAGGTGCAACTCAAATGGGCCGAAGGCCCAAAACGAAAATGTGTTCAAATACTGATCCAGGCGGACAGAAACCAGACTTGGGCCCAAATTCTCTTTCCCTATCTATTTAACTGCTATTATGTGCTTATTTGTTAAAAATTAATATTAAGGTCTCGAAACTTCAAATCCCCAAAAGACACCCATTTTGAATTAATCGCTTAACTAAATTATTCCCCTTTTAATTGACTTAAAAAACAAATAAATAAATAAATAAATAAATTTACAAAATACTTCACTTAAATAATATTGCAATATTTTTCTATTTCTCCCTTAAAATGGTCCTAACTATAAGATAGCTCAGTTTTGCAATTTAAGTTAAGTTAAATTATTTTAGCCAAATAATTAATTGCTGGATAACCGCGTATTAGCGGGTATTTCAGGTGCTTTCAAACCCTTCCCGAAATGCTAATAAGAACCTCGAACCCCTTTGAAAATTTTCATTAGATTTCTGTTTTAATCTTTTGAAAAAATAGTTTTCTTGATTTTTCTTAAAAATTAAGTGGCGACTCTTAAAACCAGTCTTAAATTCATTTTCAAATAAAACAAATATAACACATATTTTTTTAGTTAGTTCCAAAAAGAATAACGCATTTCTATATTTAATATTCTTTGTTTCTTAATACTTGTCATCTTACTAAAAATAGATGATCCACAATACTCCCTCCGTCCCATAAACCAACATCATAACTATTTCCAATTCTATTGTATTTAAACTCATCGCATTATTTGTTTGATTGATTAAGCCAAGGGATATCACATTTTTTAATTATTTAATTATTGATAATTTTAATTTCGATTCTTATAATATTTCACAAAGCATATTCAATCGTAAATTAATTAAAATATACTATATCTCAATTTAAAAATAAATAAATAAATATTATCCTAAATTCTAAAGTAATAATATAAATCAATATAACACATGAGTAATTAAAGAATAAATGGATAGCCAGCCGTGGATTTAGTTAATCCGTCTTGTCATAACAAGAAATCCAATCTATTTTTTTTCACATCATATAAGTAGAATATATTGACAGGAATTCAAGTCTATCTTATCTTTTATATCGACAATCTCATTATTTCCTTCAAAAGTAAATCGAAACTCAAATCCAAAATATTTGTTCAAGAAGGATGGATTACGTAGACAAGGCGAAGAATTACGTATCAGAGAAGGTGGCGGAGATGGAGAAACCAGAAGCAACGGTTATGGATGTGGATGTGAAGAATATTAGCTTTGATAGCATTTCATATCATGCTAAAGTTTCTGTTACGAATCCTTACCATGTTCCAATTCCTATCATGGAGATTGCTTATGTTGTCAAATGTGGGGGCAGGTACAAAAACTAAAATTACTATATGATATAATACGCACGTTAAATGGTAGGTTCATTGCGAATGCACAAGTACTAATAGTTATGATATAATTTGGGTTGGTAAAGAAACTAAAATCAATTAAATTTATTTTTCAAATGTTGGAATTAAAACAAATTAATTAAGTCAGTTTTTTCATAGGTTTGATTTTGTTGATTTTTTTTAGTTATATATGTGCAATTGTATGATTTTAAATTAGGTATTTATAGAGTCGGGTTGGTTTGATTTTTCCAATAGCTTTTTTGCTTAATACCAAAGTTTATCGATTTTTAAAATTTAAAATAAAAATCAAACTAAACGATAAAAATATATGTGTTCTTGATCGATTTTTGGGTTTTTGGTGAACATCCTTATTTATCATCATGAGATGAATAGGACCCGCCCTTAGTGAGGATGTATACAAATCATACCCCAACCTTTGTAAGGGTAGAGATCGATCATGTTTTTGAAAGATTCTTAACTCGACTATATATTTTTGAATAACTAGTAACATGATAGAAAAAACAAAATGCAAAAGATAGGTTTATGAGTTCATTTTCATGTGTGCCTGAGGGCACTTGGGGTAGATTCACTAACGGTTCTATTTTTATTTTTATTTATACTTAAAAGTCACCCAAACTTCATAGTTTATCACTCAAAAATTGTTTTTCTTTCGCTCTTATTGATTGCTTTACTTTGAATTGAATTCCAGCATAGTAGCTACAGGTACAATTCCAGACCCGGGATCATTGAAGGCGAAAAGCACAACCCTAGTAGACGTGCCAGCGAAGGTTCCACACAGCGCGATATTGAGCTTAGTGAGGGATATTGCAGCAGATTGGGACATAGATTATACACTTGAGTTGGGTTTCATTATTGACCTTCCTGTATTTGGCAACTTCACCATTCCCCTCACTTATAGTGGCGAATACAAACTTCCTACATTGTCTGATTTATGGCGAGGTGACGGGGAAAAAGAGAAAGAAGAGAAAGAAAAGAAAGAAGAAAAAGAAGAGAAAGAAAAGTAACAAACTTGTTGTATTGTGTCATTGAACATTATTTTAAGAAAAAATCGCTATGAAACTCGTCCGCTAAATTACTTGTAACTAACATAAGTTTTTGATAATTCGTCACTAAATAAAATTAGTGACGAATTTATCTATGTAGCTATAAAAAAGAGAAAATGATCAAAATAGTCCTTCATGTATAGGGTTTGAATTATTTTGATCCTTTATCTGTACCATCTTATCTAAATAGTCCTTAATGTATACCTAAAAAGTATCATTTTGGTCCTAGTCCTAAAAACTAACTGAACATAAAAAAATATGTTAAGTTTAACTGTGGGTCCCACACTCTTCTTCCTCCCTCTTTCTTCACCATTGCTTCTCCTTCATGTTCTTTTTTTTTTGGCAGAAGTACTCATTACCCCCCTGAACTTGAAGCTTTTTATACAGTGTACACCTAAACTAAATTTCATTTTAATTACCCCCCGAACTTGTTTATTCCTCCGTCGCGTACACCTTTTTCGTCCACCTACTCCTGTTGGGACTACACGCGCGCGACAGCTGTCTAAATTGGTGATGTGGATTTCCACCTGGATAAATAATAGCCACCTGGATAAATTAATATTGCAAAAAATAAATTTCTTAAATTTAAAATTCATTGTTTAAAAGTTATTTTTGAATAAGGGCTGAT
>JAJOOE010006205.1:0-20557 GCA_036250405.1 Solanum raphanifolium | reverse complement strand
AACAGTTTACCTCTCCGTTCACCAAACACTGAAGTGTGACCATCTTTTCTGTACTCAGACAACTGAGTAATATTCAGCAAACGCACATTAACTTTCAGTTTTTCAATTACATCTTTCAAGATCGACATGATTTCAAGATTTGAACCAGTTCCCCAGTAGGGTCCTTCCATTGGTTGCGTCTCGTTAAAACAGTTTCCATCAATTCCACCTTTCCATTCCCAGTTCCTGCAAATGAATGAAAGATTTTCTTTGTCTAATACACAATTGATCCAGGGATCTCATATAAAAGCTTAAGTTGTTAGAGAGAATATCCTCTCATCGACACAAAGTAATGAGTCTAGACTCACCATAAATGTGTTGGGGACATTGTTGCGAAAAAGACCTTTTGCTTTTGAGGATTAATACTCGACTCTATCCAACTTCCCCAGGTTTCCAACGCGAATTTATATGCTGTTGTTACATTATATTCTCGAACGTTTTCAGGAGATCCATATCTGCAGAAACAGAACAATATTAGTTCATTCTGCTGTTATTCATTTGTATGTTTTTTTTTTTGGAGGTGAGTGAAAAGGGTACTTACGTTGCATTGATGAAAGGTTTATGCATCCACCACACATAACTTTCAAAAACCAAAATATCAACTCCTTCCCAAAGTTTGCGATGGTTTTCTACAGAGTCAAGCTTAACTAGTCGCTTCATTACAGTATGATTAGTTGCATGATCTGATATAGATTCAACCATGAAAGGAGCCCAGTAATATTCAATCGACGTGTTAAATTCCTACAACATAAACAACAACAAATGTTTAGGTGAAAAGTTGTGTACACAAATTCAAGTTAAATACTCCATTAGCACCTCAATTCTGAAAATCTTTCTAGGAGGAACTCTTTTGATAGTATGATCACCATCTGCAATTACTGATTGAACAAGACAAACCATTGACTCAAACATGCCTCTCTGTATAGAATCTCCAATAAACATGAGCCTTTTGTCTCTCAACATCTCCAACATCTTCAAAGCATTGAACCTGAGATCAACAAACATTTACAAAACAATCCGCCCCCTAAAATGTAAGATCAAATTTCATTACCTTGGCAAGTTACAACCATGAGGCTGCCATCTCCAATTCTGATAAAAAGAATCAGGTCTTCCATTTCTTTGACAAGTAACTTGTTTAACTAAATAAGGACATGTCTCTTCTTTATAAAGTGGATATGTTACATTGTCCCAAACCCATTTTCCTTCAAATACATTGCAACTTTCTTCAATTATTTCATTCTCAGAAACATTTATTGGCACTCTAAGAAACTTATTTTGCCATAGAAATTGGAATTGGTTATTTTTCAAGTTATCAAGTAAAAATCTAAGAGTCCCAAGAAGAAAAAGAGAGATTAATGCAAGAGGAAAAAGGAAAAAGATCTTACGATCCTGTGGGGGTTGGGTTGTCATATTGGTGGGAGTAGAATTAAGATTAAGCATAGTGTAAAATAGGAGGAAATATATGTCTTGTAATTTAAGCATAGTTTGAATGCAACTACTGGTTGGTGATATAATGAGTAGTTAGGTACATCAAGAGCCTTAAAAAATATTTAAATAGGTATATTGTAAATGTAAAAAATTATTTATACTATCAAGTCACTTTAAATGATATCTATAGGTAAGTCTCCTTAATGTGAGATTTGAAATTTTAAACTAAGATAAGTTACCTACTAACATGTAAAAATGACATAGTAGCATAAACATTTCTTACACCGACAACGATACAAGTTTACCATATAAATTAAACACATAAAGATCCCCCTCAATTAGTTACACTCTCAAGATGAAAAAAGGATAATATCTTTTCAGCATTTATTTCATTTAGTATTTTTTAACTTTCTTTATTCTTTTCGATTTCTTTCTAATGATTAATTTTGTTCTTCCTTGCTCGTATTCCCATCAAAAATAATAATCTTAACGTATCTTTAGTTTTTCATAGTAATATCATTAGACCGTACATTTTTCTTAGTACATATATACATAATAGACAAGAGCATAAACTGTAAAATTCTGAGGCAACAAAAATAGTTAGTATTAAATAACCAGCACTACATAAAAATATTCTCCCTAGAGTAGCTGTTAATATGAATAAAAAAAAGTTTGTTATAGTCATTTTTGTACATTCAATGTACTCTACAGATAGAGAAATACATAGAGTTGAACATAGTAAAATAAGAAATTGAATTTCAATTCCATTGAAATTGTTCGTTTAATTTTTTTTTGAAAACCTACTCAAAGACTCTTTTCTCTATCGGAACTATAAGACAATTATGCTCCTAACTAAACTTGTTGAAGAGATAAATATAACCACGTTATCTGTTCTTATTTAACTGCCATTGATCATTACTATAAAACACATTAATGTAATAAATAATTATTTTCATCAGATATGTCATTATATCATTTCTTAATCTTAAAAGGTCAGAGAAAAAGGCGGCTAAATTAAAGAGTTGACTCCTCTTTATTATGATAATATAAATAAACATTTCCCTTGAATCTGGATATAATTTACCCTTAGGGAAACGTGGAAGGCACTAATATAGAGGACTTGTTTTATTTAAGTCTATTTTTTATGTATAGAAAACGATAACAACATAACCAGAGTTATTTTTAAAAAAAAATTAAGTATCACGGTCAATGAAGTAGTTGACAATTATGAAGTTTTGATGTCCAAATTTAGCGGAGACAGAACATACTAGTAATTTCTTCTCATCTATCATAAACTTGATTTCATACAGAGTTACCTTGTACGTATTATTGTTATTGGTTAGAGGTGACAAATATCATGTGATATATACTAGTCAAGGTGCGCATGGCTTAAATTAAAAAAAGATTTAAAAAAATTAGCACGTTATGAATTTGGTGAATATATAATTTAGCTATGTTATAAATACACGATGATTAGAAACTTGATTATAGATTAGCAAAAATGAAGAAGTTTACCTTACTAATATTGAACATAATTATGTTTTCAATAGGCAACTGTGGTGGCCCTTTAATCTCTCGTTTCTACTTCATCCATGGAGGTCAAAGAATTTGGCTCTCCAGTTGGTTACAAACAATTGCCTGTCCCTTAATCCTCATCCCTTTATCCATCTCCTATTTTCATCGCCGGAAAATTGAATCTCCGGCGACCGCCAAAATCCTCTCCATAACTCGTCGAGAAATCATCGGATCTACCGGCGTCGGAATCATCGCCGGTCTCGACGGTTACTTCATCTCATGGGGACCTGCAAAATTACCCGTTTCAACTTCATCTCTCATCAACGCAACTCAACTAGCGTTCACCGCACTCTTCGCTGTACTTTTAGTAAAGCAAAAATTGACCGTGTATTCGAAGTTATCTGTTTTTCTGTTAATCGCCGGAGCTGCAACTTTAGCACTCCGGGGGAACGGCGATCGGCCGGCCGGTGTTTCTGTTAAGGAGTATGTGATTGGGTTTGTGATGACGGTTATGGGAGCGGTTTGTTTTGGGCTTATGCTATCGCTTATTGAGTTGATTTACATAAAGGCAAAAAATGCTATTAGTTATACTATGGTGTTGGAGATTCAGCTGATTATTGGTGTTTCTGCTACTGTTTTTTGCACCATTGGAATGATAATTAACAACGATTTCCAGGTATTCCTCTCCAATTTCTTCTTTTAATACTCGTGGAATTCGAGCTCAACCTTTGATCATAAATTTTTGTAGTTAGAAATTTGAATTTTTGAAAGTTGTAATTTTCTGAAATTTAAATTGAGTTAGTTGAAACTTGGAAGTTAGTCTGGTTAGTTATTCATAAATCATACTAGTTATAGTATTACTTTAACGGGTTGTTTGATGCGAAGTATAACACCTTTGGTGGTATAATAATCTTGGATAATTTATTCCGAAATAAAATAGGTAAAATGACAAATAACATAAGTCCTCTAAATATTGAAAAATGAATAGTACTTAAGAATACTATAAAATAAGTATAATTATTTTAAAAACAAATATATATTTTTAAATAGTAGACAAGTAAAAATAAACAAAAGAAAAAAATGAATTCCACTTCTAAGCTACTTGTCTCCTTAAATAAAATTACATTAATGACCTTAATTAGATCTTGAATTTTTGAGTTCGCTTGCCTCATTATCTACTAAGTGAAAAGTGTTGCTTATTAATTATGGCTAAAACTTCAAATTTAACAAGTTAGTTCACGCAAGCGAAATTAAAAGTTTAAAAACACTTATTTCTCTATCACCATACTCCCAACCACCACTATTTGACTAACCCACTTCTACCACCCCACCTCTACTATCATTGTACTCTTATGATATTTTTTAACAACAACAACAATATGTGATCTCATAAGTGGACTTTACAAATAATAGAATGTATATAAATTTAACTTTTATGTTGTGAGATAAGGATATTATTTCTAAGTTATACATAAATACCTTTAAAATAATATGTTTTATTTATTAGATGTAACAAAAACATATTAACATCTTATTTGACAGGCAATTCCAAAGGAAGCAAGTGAATATGAGATTGGAGAAGCTAAGTATTATTTGGTACTAATATGGTGTGCTATTATTTGGCAATTAGCATTGTTGGGATTAGTTGGAGTGATATTTTATTCTTCATCTTTACTTTCTGGAATTATAGGTGCTTTTTTACTTCCTGTTACTGAGATTTTAGCTATAGTTTTATTTCATGAAAAATTTCAAGTTGAAAAGGGAGTTGCTATTTTCCTAGCTCTATGTGGATTTGTTTCATATTTCTATGGTGAAATTGAGCAGAGCAAGAAGGAGAAACAAGATAATTTCATAGATGATCACTTGGATTATATTGTATTGCATCAAAATGATTAAAGTATTTTTGTAATAAAGTCTATATATACATGAATATAATGCCATTACAAACAAATTTTACATCGAGTTCAAACCTCAGCACATACAATTATAATTTACTCTAAATCGTTTAACAATGAGACCACAAAAGTAAAAGAATATCAAGTGGATAATTTACACGAACTTTCAACCAAAATAAACTCAACAACTTCAAATTTATATTTTACAAACAAAAATTCATCATTTTAAATTTAGAAAAGTTAAAATAAATTATACTCGATATAAAGAGATTATATGTAACACGTGAAAGAATTATATTAACAAACAACTAATTAGTACTATTGCTAGTTTATTAGATTAGTGAATCTTTGACATTAATATGCTTATAAGTTTGTCATACTAATATGTTATTACAAATATTTATTTATAAAAAAGAATATGAAGTATATGCAATTTATAATATCATATATATATATATATATATATATATTTTTTTTTTTTTTTTATATATGTAAATTATAATTTACTAATTTAATAGAGAGTAAATAACTTTCACAAATAATAAGATTTTCATATTCATCAAACAAATATTAATTTTTGAAAAATTCAATTAAGACTTAAAGGCCTCTAAACGAGAAAATGATCAAAATGGTCCTTAATGTATGACTTTGATTCCATTTGGTCCTTAATGTATGGACTTGATGGAAATGGTCCTTTATGTATCATAAACTGTGATTAATTTGGTCCTTAACCCTAAAATTAATATATTTCATTTTTTTTGCCGTCAAAATATACGGAATATGTAAAAGATGCACTCGTTCAAGACTTTACTTCCCCTGTTTCCAAAAATTCCAAAAGGGCACATCAATTTTTTTTTAACCAAAAAGGGCAAAATCGCTCCTGACGGAGCGATTTTCTTCTGACAAAATTGACACCGTTACTCTTTTAAAAAACATAAAAATCGTTGCCGGTCCAAATTTTTTTCTCTTTTTTCTTTAAAATAGCTGTTGTGAATTTTTTTTTTAATAACGCTGCCCTAGCAGCGTTTAAAAAATAGAAATAGCTGCTATAGCAGCCATTTTCTTTAAAAAGTTTAAATTTTTTTAATTAAAAATTCCCGAGGCGAGGATTGCTTAAAAAAATAATGGGAAATAGCTCCACGTGTAGTGATTTTAGTTAAAAAAAATTGGACCGGCAGCGATTTTTATGTTTTTTAAATGAGTAACGGCGTCAATTTTGTCAGAAGAAAATCGCTCCTGACGGAGCGATTTTGCCCTTTTGGTTAAAAAAAATTGATGTGCCCTTTTGGAATTTTTGGAAACAGGGGAAGGAAAGTCTTGAACGAGCGCATCTTTTACATATTTCGTGTATTTTGACGGCAAAAAAAAAAGAAATATATTAACTTTAAGGTTAAGGACCAAATTGATCACAATTTATAATACATAAAGGACCATTTCCATCAAGTCCATACATTAAGGACCAAATGGAATCAAAGCCCATACATTAATGACCATTTTGATCATTTTCTCGCCTCTAAACTATAGTGTTAAAAAGGGACTTGGCTCCTCTCCGGTAGCCAATCGGTCCAGTTGCTCCAGTCATGATAAGCACCGTCGGGACTGGTGGCGTTCGAATAAGCAGCTATCTCCGGCTGCCGTACACGGTGGAGATACTTCTCCGCCGCCGTTGCCGTCTCTTCACCTCCTGCTCTGCCTCCTCTACTAAGGAGAAAGTTATTGTCATTTCCGGACCTACCGGTGCCGGTAAAAGCAAGCTAGCATTAGAGCTCGCTAAGCGACTCAATGGTGAAATCATCAGCGCGGACTCTGTACAGGTTATTACTTAACTAACCTCATAAATTGCTTCCATTTGGTTAGTTAGAAAATTGAAATTGACAGTAAACAATTGAATAAAATTGAAGTACCAAAACTTGAACTTAAATGAAATAGCAAAAATTATCACAAACTTGTTAATGTTGCTTAACTGAATGCAGTGGTGGAGCTAGGTAGGGTCGAGAAAATCACACTTCATTTATATGTATATATAGTAGATGTTCAACCTCTACCATGCTCTGCTACTGACTGAATGATGTTTGTTGAAATTCAGTTGATTTATGCTTTATTCTCTGGCTTTATAGGTGTATCGAGGGCTTGATGTCGGTTCAGCGAAGCCTTCCTTTGATGAAAGAAAGGTATTGCTTTAGCAAATTTGAATTATGTTTTGCTAATATTAGCATGTTTACTGCCTGGTTTTTTGAGGCATGCTTTTAACATGAAACATTTTTTGCCTTCTTTTGGTTTCCGCGTAATTTTTGGTTCTTTTGGTTTCATGTTTGGATGTACTGAGTGACTAACTTCTGGAGCTTCATTACTACTTGTTTGTCCGTTTGAGGAATGGAAAATACTTTTTGAATTTTATAGAACCATGTGTCAGAGTACTGCCATGACAGACGCTTATTTTGCTGTATGTTTTGCAGGAAGTAGTACATCATCTGGTTGACATATTGCATCCATCCGAAGGTAATTCTGTCTAAATTAGAGGGTCTGAAGCAATGAAACAATATTTAGGATGAATTTCAATAGCTGTGCAGCTCATCCCTTCACTCAATGAAGCATGATCTATGCCCTCTACATTGTCATAAATTGTAATTTGGTGCATATATTTGTTGGCGTGTGCGTAGTGACAGTCATGACCAATAGAAGCCCTCTGCTTTCCATATTTGTGGAACATCAGAACTTAAAATCAATGAAGATTGAAGGGAACACATCAAAATTCCTCAATTTGTTGAAATCCTCAAATTGACCATTTTATATCTATCATTTCACCTTTGTTTGTTCATGCTCAAGGCATTTGCAATGTTTATACAAATCGTCAAGATTAGTGATCACTGGCATTTGTAACTTTAGACTAACACAACATTCCAGACTCCACTGTGATCAAGAGTCATTTTTCTAGGGAACCTGTGCCAGTTGGGCGGGGTGGGGCTGTAATTTGAAGTGAAATTTCCTTCATCTGATTTGCTCATATAGTCATATTTAGTTAACTGTATGCCCTGTATGATGTGCCCTTAAATTTGTTGTCCTTTAGTTCTAACACATTTTTTTTCTCCTTTTCTTTTGGATATGTCATCAGATTATTCTGTTGGACAATTTTTTGAGGATGCTAGGCAAACTACCAGAGATATCCTTGATAGGGACCGTGTTCCAATAGTCGCGGGTGGTACTGGATTATATTTGCGATGGTATGTGTAGGATATTACAGCTCACACTTGAAAGCTTCTGGTTAGATTGAGGAGCACATTTCAAAACTAAAGCTAAACTTTTTGGTTGCAACTTGTTCAACAAAGAAGATTCATTCTGTAAAACTACAGACTGTGAGAGAGCAAGAATGAGGATAAGTTTTGTTGAGAGATATCTATTTACAAGCTTTATTATATTTAAAAATGAAGCTTACATATATCCTGTAACTGATAATAGAATTGGATCTTGGGTGTACAAGAATTCCGTTTTCATGCAGTCTCTACAACTGAGTCACTTAACCTAAAGGGGCATGATCTTCCAACTCACATAATAAATTCTGTCCAACGTTTAAGGTTTATTTATGGGAAGCCAGATGTTCCAAAAGCCTCTCGAGAGATTGCTGCTGAAGTTGACTCAGAGCTTGCAAGTTTACAGAATGATGAAGAGTGGAATGCTGCTGTTCAGTTGTTGGTTAAAGCTGGTGATCCTGGTGCCCAGTCTTTACCGGCAAATGATTGGTATCGCTTGCGTCGCAGGCTTGAAATTGTTAAGGTAAAATTGTGTAACTTTCATGTGCGATTGCTCTGATTTTAACCCCTTCTTTGTAGATCACGTGTTGTATGAGTTAGGTTGACATTAGAGATTTCTGTGTTATTGTTTGTCACTTACCGATGTGATTGCAGGGAGAATCTGTGTTTCCTGTCAACTATTGATGTACTTGTAGAGAGAACTTGTATTGGTTTCATAAGAGCTCTTTGTGGTTATGGAATAGTTGAGACTGGATTGAGATGTGCACAACTGTTAGTCCATGTTGTCGCAGCCTGTTCAGTTCATCTTTAGATGAAAAAACTAAATACATTTTTTGTCTTGCAGTCTACTGGGTCACCTCCATCAGCTTTTGAAGTACCATATGATTCTTTCAGAGAACAGCTCGTATCAGGTCAAATAGATGCTGCTGATGTCAAGACTTCTGCTGACAAATTGCAGCAGAATGAAATAAAGGATTTGGATTATGATTTTCTTTGTTATTTCCTTTCCACCAATAGGATAGATCTCTATAGATCAATTGATTTTCGGTGTGAAGATATGCTCTTAGGTAAAAGATTAATGAAATTTTTATGATTATTTGCTTTGTTTAATATTCTTTTAAGGTCTTAGAATTCTTAATCACAGCCTCATCCATTATTCACAAGCCTTCTAGGAAGAACATTCTTTTCTGCCTGAAGATTTTTGCGGTTATCATGATACCTAGGGCTAATTATCTTCTTCTCTTCCTTCCTCTCTTCCTGCCCTTCTTCGTTTCATAACATTTTGATAAGACTGGATGAATTAATTTGATCCTTTCTTTCTCACATTTTGGAAAGACTAGATAAAGTAATTTGATCCTTTCTTTCTCTTTGTTCATAGTTTTGATGTCATCTAAGGATATGTATTCGGATAAGTTTCTTCTGAATAACTGGAGAAACATTTTCTTTGGAAATTGGATAGTGAAATGTGAGCAATTCAAACAAGTACCAGTGATCATTTTGTTAATGAAGGTTAATTCTTCTTCTGAGTTAACCAGTGTGCTTTAATTTTGTAGTCCTTGAGATACTAATCTTTGCTTCAACTAAAATAAATCTTTCTTTTAAATAAGAGCTTTCCATTTTAGTTCCTTAACAACTTTATTTAGAATACCTTGATCCTAATTAATTCATTATGATGGTGCATACTGCAGGAGCAGATGGAATTCTATCTGAGGCAGGGTGGCTTCTTGATGTGGGTCTTTTGCCGAACTCGAATTCTGCTACTCGAGCAATTGGTTACCGACAAGTATATTTGCATCCCTATAGCTTGAATACAGTCCAATAGTTTGTTTACTAATATGTGTTTGTTCAAAATCTTTTAGGCAATGGAATACCTTCTAAGATGTAGGGAAAATGGAGGATGGAGTTCTGCTGGGGATTTCTATGAATTTTTATCTGAATTTCAGAAAGGATCACGGTATGTTACTTTCACTGTGACTATGTAATTGCCTCAAATCGTGATGATCTTTGTTGTTCTCGGTTTCTTTGTATAGAAGATATGGATGTAGGGAAAACGACTGTCTTATTGTGTAATAAAATATAATTTTTCAAAATGTTATCTTTCAATAAAATGGCCTTTTAGTATGAACCGTTAAGGCCTCCTTGATTGAAATGTGTTTGATCTAACAGAAATTATTTTATGGAAAATATTTCCGGGGAAATGTTTTTTAGTGGAAGATTATTTTCCCAGAAAATGTTTTCTCGTGTTTGGTTTGTGACTGAAAAATAATTTTTGGAAAAATACATATCAAAGACTAATAATAATTTTAGCAAATTGGATAGTGTTTTACCGAAATTTGACTAATAAAGATTAATAATTATGTCTAAGTGTTGGTTGGAGCAAGTGATATGGAATTAAAAGTCAACATAGTTATAACGAAAATGGCTTTCGTCCATAAGTGAGGGAGGTCATCCCCTCACCCCCCAGTAACCAAGCACTAGTGCATGACTTCCTCATGAAAATGTCTTTCTTAGAAAATAACTTCTGTCATAAGTCATAACAAACACTTTCTCTATTATTTCACATATTAAGACAACCTTTCTTTCTTGACATTTAAATGTAGTATTTATCTGCAATTTTTCTCTGTAGTGTCACAGTTTAGTTCTGGATGCTTATATGTTGTAGTCATTGTATGCGGATTTGCCATGGATCAGCAGAAAGTTCCACAACTATTCCTGATAGAATTTTAATCATGTCTCCCCTGTTACTGTTGAAGACAACTTTCTACTTAACCCTCACTTTCTTGTCTGCTGAGCGAGTCACACTTCTTGATACTAAAGTTACTTGTCAAGATGAGAAAAGAGCAGTATGGATGATTGTGGATGCAAATGTGAGGAACTTCTGATAGTGCTGCCTAAATTGGTCCACTCTTACTCCTGTCTGGGCCCTGGCCCCTTCCACACATTTGGGTCTGGTCCATGCTTTTAGTGCTGGTTTTCCTGATTTGATTGGATTGTCTATAATACTATTTCTTGGCAGTAGTATTAGCAATATTCTTGTAGTTTCTTGGCAGTAGTATTAGCAATATTCTCTTAGCGCTGGTTTTACAGTTCTTTCTTCTCTGTGTTGTGTAATGCTCTCCATTTCATATTATTTCATTGTTGTTACTTTTCCGATATTGAAACTGCTGAAAATATTTTTTTAATCCGGGTCTATCAGTAACAACATCTCTATTTCTACGAGGTAGGAGACTAGGAGTAAGGTCTCGTATACTCTACCCTCCCCAAACCCTACTTGTGGGGTTACACTTGGTATGTTGTTGTTGCATATAATGTTATTTCTTGTAAGTTATAAGCTGATTGACTGATTCTTATAATCTTGTGCAGAAATTTTGCAAAAAGGCAGATGACATGGTTTCGCAATGAACAGATTTATGAGTGGATAGATGCTTCTAAACCTTTGGTATGCCATTTCTGTTTTTATAAGGAATTGTTGTGCCTTTCTTTTTGTTAAATAGAACTTTTATCAAGTTGGACATTTCTCTTCATTCCGGATGCAGTAGCTGAGTTTCTCCTGGTTTATAAAAGTTGTTCGCGATTCCTTTTATTGACAGTATGATATGCATACAGTCATGTATGCATTATATATATGCGGATATTTTCATCATCTCTTTGGGTATCCCATGGTTGGTATATTCTGTGTTGTGTCAGTCTGGATATGAAAGGTTGATTCTGGAAGGTTCAGAACAACAGTGAGTCCTTTTCTTAGCAATAATTACCTTAGTGTGGGAAGATTCTCTTTCAAAATGTTTTCTTCTTTCTTTTCATAGAACTACAATCAGTTTCATGATGACCTCCTTTGGTTTTAGATGCTTATTCTTGCCTTGAGACTTCTCTTTTTCCAAAAGCATGCCTTGAGGGAAAATATAGGCAGTGACAATTAAGTGTAAGAAATAGGGATTCTTTGACTTGGAGTTGGCATGTGATAATTTTCAGTTTTCCTTTTTTCAAGGAACTTGTTTGTTTCATGTGCAAAGGCAGTCGTTTCTTCCCCTATGAAAAATTGTTTAATTGTTTAATCTTACCTTTTATTGGGCCTTATCTCTCAGTGGCATGAGCCATGAAGCACGTCAAATTCTCCTGTTGACATCTGAAAATGTCATTTACAGGAAAAGGTGCTTAGCTTCATATGCGATTCATATAACAGTCAGGATGGCCATCACCAGATGCCTGAGTCACTTTGTATGCGAAAAGATATAAGAAATCACCGTCAAGCTGCAGAATTGAAGACCTATCGTACAATAAACAGGTATGAACTTGAAATATAGAAACAAAAATCTTCACTCATTTTCTCCTAACCTGAAATCCCTCTGTATGTGAAGGCATTTCATTGGGCATGAAGATTGTGTGGATGTTCTGGACTGGATAAAGAAGACCTATGGCCAACCGACTGACTCTCTTTGTTAACCAACATCTAAAGGACTTTGTCTTTCACTTCAAGTTGTCAAAATCAAAACATCCAAACGTTGTTCTCGTTGTTATCGAGGTTAGCTTATGGAGATGATTACAACTTTTTTTAGTATTTTGATTTGGTTCGAGCTGTGAAATTGCTTGCACCAGGGTGGCCTGACTACATTAAACTCCCATGGGATGTGGCACTTCCCTAATGTTTACCGAGCTGCCCTTTTTCAGATTTGATTGCTACTTTTCCCTTAAAATTTGGATTGTTTAAGATGTGGACTAGAGAGTTGTCTTTCTCTATTTCTGTAGTATTGTGAAGGTTGAAGTTGTTACAATTGAAGAGGGTTGCAGCTAATGAGGCCGTCGAGCTGTGGCTTGGGGATGTCAATCTGCATCTGGAAAATTTTGTACTTGTAGGATTCTGTTCAAGAACTCTATTTGCCAGAAAATCATACATTTTCCAAATTTGTGACTTTTTTTGAGCCATGTATATTTATTTGCAGTTGTTCTATATAATAATGCACTTAAGTTCTTATATTTTTCTGCATTGAGATACTCGCATTATGATCTCTGACAGATTTTTCGGACAAGGCGAGTAAACCAAGGACCAACAGAAGGTTAGATATCAGAATTTTTTTACTTTTGTCTCATATAATTGATACAAGTTGTGCGAGGTTTTCTTTTTGTTTCACAAATTGGTGGACTCAAAGTTTGTACCAAAAAGTGTAAAGAATTGGGTTCACTAACTTGTAAAACAAAAAGTATAACTTGTGTTAGCTGTATGAGGCATAAAAAAAATGTTCTCGATATCATAAAGATGATGAGCCTTTTTTTCCTTTAGTGTAAAGATGAGAACTTGGTCCGCAAACGCAACGATATTTGCAGATAATATGCTTCATTGTGATGCATTAAGATAAAAAGAATATGCTTCATTTGTTAGTGCACTAGGAAAATATTAAATAAAGTACAATCATTATTATTAAGTATTTTTTTTAAAATTGACTAAAACAACACATAAATTGAGACGTATAAAATATAATCAAAGGTAAATAATTAGATGCATTTAGTAGGTGAGATGAGATAAACAAAAATATCTCATGCGTTGGATATCTCCATGAGATTAACTATTTTCTATCATTTTATTATTTATCTTATCGATTAAGCATGAAAAAATAATTTTACTTTATTGTATGCAATTACTATCTCATTCGATGTATCAAACAAAACTTATAACTTATTAAGAGCCTGGTTGGATGGGCATATAAAAAGTTACTTATAAGCCAAAAATTAAAAGTCATACGTAGATGATATCCTACTTTTGATTTTTGACTTATTTGGCCTAAAGTGGATGCTTAAAAGCACTTTATAATCTTTCCAAATACCCTCAAAACTAAAAAAACTACTAAAAAGTCAAAGCATCTAAAAATAAGTTAATCTAAATGGGGACTAAGTCAAGAATTTTAAGTTGCTTCAATGGTATAGTTTATACTCCCTCCGTTTACTTTAAAGTCTCTATTTTAAATTTTACATGCGATTAAGAGATAGTGATGAATATAAGTATTTTGTTTAGTCTCAACCTCTCAGGTCTTGAGAAATAAGTAGTAATTAATATGAAGAATTAAATAAGAAAAGAATAATTATATTTTTTGATATGTTAAAATTAATGTGTAACTACTAAATAATATAGTGTAGTAAATGAAACTGTTCCTCATTAATCAAAGATTTTGAGTGCTATCTCCAAATAAAGTTTTATTTTACACAAATTCAAATTTTAGGGTAAATATTAAATATTGAATAAAAAACTCAAAAAGATTTTTAAATACTAGAGAACAAGTAAAAATGAATCTAGGGAATATTTACCGGCAGAAAATCAGGGGACCCATTCCTAGAAATTTACAAATCTATAGCCAGTATAAATACTGTAGTCGGCTTCACGCAACTGAACACTCCCTTTGAACATTTCTCTCATTTTCGACTTCACATTTTTCTCCGCCATAGCAATGAGGACATCCATGTTGAGAACTCTGGCTCGCAGAACCTCAACCGCCGGAACACGCCGGGGATTCGCATCGGAGTCTGCTCCGGACAGGAAAGTTGCTATTTTAGGTGCAGCTGGAGGGATCGGGCAGCCGCTGTCACTTCTCATGAAACTGAATCCTTTAGTTTCCAGACTTGCACTCTACGATATTGCTGGAACTCCTGGTGTTGCCGCTGATGTCAGCCACATCAACACCAGATCTGAGGTTAATTTCTGCTTTATCTTGCCTGTTACTCCATGTTTTACGCTCTTCATGATGAGTGTGTGGTTTCTCACTCTTTTAAGCCCTAGAATTTTAACTGCTCTGATGTATCAGTGTCCTTTGATGAATATAGGGACTTGATTTCTGTTTTTATGTTGATGACTCGTTGCGTTTATCTCACAGGTTGATCTAATCTTTGTATGTTTATGTGAATCTGTACCTGTGATTTCGTTGAGTTTTGTTTGATTCCTATTATATTTGCTAATTATATGTCAGGTATGATGATGCTAAGCTAAATATTAAATAATGATGTGAAGGCATAGGATTATCAGAAAAAAAACTCTTATCAAATTTTATCTAAGCATTTGTTGTAGATGATTTCAACATTCAATGGCAAATACTCCAGTGATTATTATTACTATTAGAATCTCTATACTGTAATCCTTGATTCCTTGTGAACTTCTCAAGCAAAAACTCATTGGAATTAAACTACAAAAATGTGAAATAAATATTACATTTCTCTAGTTAAGATGACAACTTTACTTTGCTAACAAGGGAGTTGATTGCAATTTGGGATTATGGAGAAGCGTTTCACAGAATACATTTCTAGGATAAGTCGAAGTAAGACATAATATATCCACGTTTAGCTCTCCTACCATAAGGACGAAGGTGAAGAGAGATTGGATAAAACTGCGGTGTCACTCAATCTCTTGAAGAGAATAATGTGATAGACAAAAATATAGTAGATTGGTTGATAGAAATATATTGATTGAAGTGCTCAATCTTTTGAAGTGAATGACATGATAAACGAAAATGTAGTAGATTGATTGAATTTTAGTGATTGACGTGAAAGAGTGCTTCGAGATTCCTACTTGAGAAGGTAAATTTAGAAAATGGTTGTGAGATCAACAATGTGATATGGGGTGAACTTTGGGTCTCAGATGCTTATTATATCCGCAAGATTAACTGTCATTGGAACTTTAGATGCAAATATAGATGTGCAGTCATATAAGATTGGACAAAAATAGAAATGATCACATCAGGCAAAAAGTGCAAGTATAGGATTAATTAGTAAAAAGTTGCCATATATGGTTTGGCTATGCCTTGCATAAACCTACAAACACTAGTCCTTACGTACGGCATTGTGGTGATAGAAGATGCTATAAAAAGAGATCACTTTGAACTAAAATCATGTGGAAGAAAATTGCTTTAAGAGTAGTATGATCTCTCTGTATCAATGCGGATTTATCTAAGAATATATCTATAAGGGGTACCAATTAGCTAGACTAAGCCTTAGTCATTGTTACACTAGCTTTAGCTTCAAATAGGGATAGGTGTGAAGTTTGGAGAACTTTTAGTTTTAGGGACTCCTAATTTACCATAAAAGATAAATTACTTCCATCAAAATGAAATGGACCCAAATACAGCAAGATATCTAGAGAATTTATATCATTGACCCCTGCAGTTAGAGATTGAGGTATAGTTAATTAAATTGCCTGATGTTCTTGTTACTTTATAGTTTATAGTCAATATACAAACTTTTCTCAAAATACACGGAGAGATAATATGTAAGAAATGGTTAACTGAATAAGTGATCAAATATAAGGTTATTCTTTTCTGATTTATGTGCTCTTATGCATCTATTCCTAATACTTGTAATGTTATACATTACTGAATTTGGTATAACTACAAAATTAATGTTGATATTGTGAACACTGAGAGTAAACGTGAAAACCAAACACTAAACAACTAATGCAGAATTTAGTTGGGGGCTTATTTTAAAATATATGGATCTCCTGAAAGACCCCTAACTTTCATCCTAATGATGTAATCCTTTGCACAATAAGCCAAACAGTGTTATACTTTTTATCCCACTTGCCTCACCTGCAATCCACAAACTGAACGGCCTCAGTGTCTGATCCCTAGTCCTTGCAGTTCCTTGACCATTGTTTTTTTCCTGGACTTGCAGATTTTGGGTTATGCAGGAGAAGAACAGCTAGGGAAGGCTTTGGAGGGAGCTGATGTTGTCATTATTCCGGCTGGTGTGCCACGAAAGCCTGGTATGACCCGTGATGATCTGTTCAACATTAACGCTGGTATTGTTAAGTCTCTTTGCACAGCTATTGCAAAGTATTGCCCTCATGTAAGTACCCATATTGGTTTACATATTAGTTTCGATGTTGGAGTAACAAATACCAACTCTTCCTCTTTCCTCTAATGCCTCCCCTCAAATCTCCAAAAGGCACTTGTCAATGTGATCAGCAACCCCGTGAATTCCACTGTCCCAATTGCATCTGAGGTGTTCAAGAAGGCTGGAACCTATGATGAGAAGAGACTCTTTGGAGTGACCACACTTGATGTTGTTAGGGCAAAGACTTTCTATGCTGGAAAAGCTAAAGTTAATGTTGCTGGTATGCATCATAGTGATTTCCATCTTTGATTTGCTTCTATTTCATTGTATTAAACCGTCAATTCATGTAAAGTTCTTATTCACTACTAAATATTTTGGTGCATTGTTCCAGATGTCATTGTCCCCGTTGTTGGTGGTCACGCTGGCGTAACTATCCTCCCGTTATTTTCCCAAGTAATCTTTCTTTTCTTTTGTTTAATCTAGGTTATTTAAAAATTACGTCTACCTCGTGTTGACTCATAAAAAAAGATTAATTCCACATTGTAACTTTACTAATTCTTGCATTGTTGTTATCTCTAAATGTTGCAATAGGCCACTCCAAGTGCAAATTTGTCAAGTGAAGAAATTGAAGCACTCACCAAGCGCACCCAAGATGGTGGCACTGAAGTTGTGGAGGCCAAGGCTGGAAAGGGTTCAGCCACCCTCTCGATGGCGTATGTTTCTATTCATGCTCTCTTTTACTTATTTAAGTTTCAATGTTTTCATGAAAGTTTCTCTGTTTGGTGGCAAGAACTTTCTGGTATTGACAAGCAGTGGCGAATCTAAAGGTAAAAAATAGGGCACCAGAACCCGTGGTCTCTTCGTAAAACTAGATATTTTATGTATATATTTTCTAAAATTTGTATATTATTATATTCTTGCACCCGTGCTATAAGAAGTCTATCTGGTCCACATGGTTAAATGTTGAGCTTTTTACCTTGAGGATGAAGAATCAATTCTCACTTAATACATTTTTCTTGATGCATCCATGTTCGGATCAATTCCCACTTAATACATTTTTCTGGGTGCACCCATGTTTGAAAAATCCTAGATTCGCCTCTGTTGACAAGGAACACCTGCATAAGTGTCTTCCGCTAACGAGAGTCAAATTCTTGTAAAGAGGGTCTAGAGTTGCTTGACAACTCTATTTGTTCCTCTTTTTGTGACCATATCCCCTTTATAGTCCTTTTAAAAAAGAAAGACTTCCTAAACCTGGAAGTAATTTAAGAAACTCTCCATTTTATCCTTGATGAGAAGCCACACAAATGTTATGGCATGTTTAAGAGCACAAGTCCCAATTCTTTTCTTTCTTGAACTCTCTGCACAATCAAATAAATTCATGTAAATTAAAATGGAGCGAATATATTTTGACAGGTTTTCGCAATACTAATATACAACATGATACCTTTTTCTGCATGTGTTGTCACATGCCACAACTGGAAATTAACACATGCTGCATAGTGGCCAAGATTGTGCAATCTTGATAACGTCTTGAATATAAAGTTTCCATGCACCTAGTATTGAAGTGAACTACTTGTCAAAACAATGTATTGAAGAGAACTTGCCCCACTCAGTATATCAGTAAAAGATATTGTTATAAAAAATAAGAAAGACTTCTTTGCACATCTTTCTTTGTGTGGTTACTGGGTTTTGAGCAATTTGTTTCACTTTTGCAGCTATGCTGGTGCCATCTTCGCGGATGCTTGCTTGAAGGGACTGAATGGGGTTCCAGATGTTGTAGAGTGTTCATTCGTACAGTCAACTGTGACAGACCTGCCATTCTTTGCATCCAAGGTAATGATATCCTCTTCTAACCTAAATGGTACTTGAGTGCCTATTTGCTATTAAATGTATCTGTCTTGCCATCACTCGATTTTGCATCTGTATAAAGGGATCTTCATTTTCTGTCAGTCGATGACATTATTTTCAATCTGATGATCCCTCTCACAATGAGGGTATAGAATGGGAGATCGATATGATAACTCTTCTTTTGCTGGTTATCGTTCTTCTGATTTCAACACTTGTTTGAACTATTTTCAGGTGAGACTTGGGAAAAATGGCGTGGAAGAGGTCTTGGGATTAGGCGCACTTTCAGACTACGAGAAAGAAGGACTTGAAGCTCTTAAACCAGAGCTGAAATCGTCCATTGAGAAAGGAATCAAATTTGCCAACGCCTAATTAAACATAAAAAAAGAAAATGATACTTTGAAGTTTTGCCAGTTCCATTTTTGGATACATTTGAGTTGCATAAATATTTTGCGAGCTCCTCGCTGCATTAGATTTAGCTTTTATAGTCTGAGATAGTAGAGGTGTTAGATATATAGTATATATATATTTGTAGAAAATAATCATTGGCAGACTTGTGATGGGTGCATTTTCTTTAAATAATCTACAACGTTGAACATGCAGATTCATTTATTACACATGCAGATTTATTTGGTAAAAAGGGAGTAGTAAATTGGGTTTTCTTAACTCTATTTTATTTGAATGTAATTGTTAATTAAGCCATTTGGTATTCATTAATTGGAAAAATAATAAATTTAAATAAGGACTTAGAATCTTGATTAGTTAATCTCGTCTCTTGATTTATTACTTTCCTGAAATAGTGTGGTTTGCTTGACTTGAGATGGTATGTTCCTGCATACATTAATTTCCTCCAGTATTTCAACTGCGCCATATAGGTCGAGACTCATAGCATTTTTCAGTTAGTAATGAGATTGCACCATGAATCAACTCTTAGCCTCTTTTATTTTTTGGTGATAGATGAATTGACTCAACATATTCAAGGTGAGGTGCCATGATGTAAGTTATTTGTCTATGGTATAGTTGTTAGGCAAGACTCGTAGTGTAGTTAACACTTATAAGCTTGAGGTTCGGTGACAAACTTTGGAGGTCAAAAGGGTTCATGTTAAGCGGGACTAAGATAGTTTTTGGAGTGCAAGTTCAGTGATGTACACATGAGGATATTGTGGAGGTGAGACTTGATTCACATGTCAAAAGAAAATATAATAATTTTTTTAAGTATCTTGGATCTATTGTTCAACCTACGTATTGGGAAATCGACAAAAATATCACACATCATATTATTGCAAAATGGATGAAATGAAGGTTCACATCCAGAATCTTATGTGATAAGAAGATGTCATAAAAACTTTAATACCTAATGTCGACCTCCTTATAAACAGTGAATGATCCGATTTACTTATTTGAAAACCGGCTCCTTCCTCTACTCCTATTTCAACTCTTATACATGCTGTTGTCACCTTTCAAACCAAGCTCAAGGCCTGCTTTAGCTTGCCAGGCAAGTTCTAAAAATCAGATGATCCATTGTATCACATAATTCAAACAAGGACATATTTCATTACGACTTTTTTATTTGATTTCATAGTCCTAAAATATAAGAAAAATAATTAAATGATTATTGTATCTGCTGAGAAATTTATTTCAAAAAGTGGAACGACATTTCATTAAGTATTTTTGTGCTTTTAATATAATATAATGTGTGTAATGTTGCACGTTAATAATTGTACGCCGTCAATATTCAGTATAATATTTAAGTTAAATATGTTATTATGAAACATGAAG
>JAJOOE010006204.1:0-13210 GCA_036250405.1 Solanum raphanifolium | reverse complement strand
TTAATAACAATTACACCCACCTTAGTTTCAATTCAAATTTCCCTTTTGTTCAACCCCAACAACGTACTGACAATATTTTGTCTCTTTTCTTTTAAAAACCACAAATTCCAACCATATCCCTTAACAATAATATCACCCTAAGATATATATATACAATTTTACAAAGAATCTTGATTAGAACTAACCTGAACCACTCGAATTTTCCTGCTTCTTTGCTTTCTGTCGCACGTCTAGGTTAGTTTTTCTTCCGCTTCTTTCTTTCTTTTTTTCTAAATTAATTATATATTAAAAGTAATAATTCCTACAAACCTATTTTAACAATTCAGACTTGGTCCATTATTTTTAATAATAAACAAATTACCCGCAAATTTACTAATTATAGATAAATGACTATTCAAAATTATCAAAAATGACCTTACGGGTCCGGGTCATTACAGCGTTTCAATGGAAGATTAGCAATAATTTCGTAGCTAATTTTTTCTGTTAATAATTATCCATGATTAATTTATTCTTAATCCCTGATTTATCAATTGTTCATCAGATTTTATTTATGTTGTTCATCATATGATCGTCAAATTTTTTTAAGATTAAATGTGTTACAATTGAGCAAACCCCATGTCAACATTAAAAAAAGTTTGAACCCATCGGTAGCCTCCTAAAGTTGGCATCAATTTTCACTTAGACACCTCAACTAAGCTTTGTTCATTTTAGACACCTCATGTTGAGTCCCGTTGTGTCATTTTGACACTTTTTGCTGACTTGGCATATTGTGTGTGCTGCACCCATTTTGAGCGCGTGAGGTTTTTTTTTAAAAGAATATTCGTCTTCTTCTTCACTTTTTAGCCCTACCACTTATTCCACCTTCCACCATGAAAAATCATGATAAAAAACCTTAGAAAATATGAAAAAATAAAATAAAAAAACTATCACACTAATTTTAAAAACGTTTATAAGAACAAAATTTCTAAAAATCATCACACTAATTTTGAAAAGATTTTTTAGGACAAGACACACATTTTTTTTCTTCAAAAAAGTAGAAGAAGAATGTCATATATGATTTTCAAAATCAAATTCACAACAAAAAAAGAAAAAAAACCTAAAATCTAATGATTTTTTTTTAAAAAAATTTGGAAGAAGAACCAAAAAAGGGCTGTAGGGTTGGGGAGGCAAAAGGGACGTAAGGCAGATGGGGTAGGGGTGGGGTGATGTAAGGTGGGGTAGGATGGTAGAAAATAAGTAATTTTATTTATTTATTTTTGCTGAAAATTAGTTGCTTTTTAATAATTTATTTTAAAATTATTTTTTTTACACTCAAATTTCACATGTCAACTTTTAATTAGTCATCATGTCATGTCATCCGCAAGTGTATTACACACACTTTGTAATTTTAGCTGATTGTCAAAAACGTGTCGAAATGACACAGCGGATTCCTACTTGAGGTATTTAAAATGAACAAAGCCTACTTGAGGTGTCTAAGTAAAAATTACTGCCAACTTTAGGGGCTGCCTATGGGTTCAACCTTAAAAAAATGTAGATTATAACATAATACGTTATTTGTTTTTTTATAAATATTTAGTAGTGATCACCTAGATTTTCCTTTATTTTAAACTATGTATTCGATAGTTCACATTAAATGAATTCAATTTATTATGACTAAGTGATTTAATAAATTGAAATATTGAATTAATTAATTATGACTAAGTGATGAAACTTTATGTGTAAACACATGATATGACTTTGTTGATTTGATTAAACACTGAAACCAGATAAGTTTTTAACATTAAATATTTTAAATGGTAATATTTGTGGAGGACCCGCGAAGGTGAAAAAGTTGATTGCGCAGATGAGCTCCCAAATGAAAAGTCCTTTACCTCTCTAATATGATTTGTAAGCTAGTTAAGGATAACATGCCTTGTCTTTCACCTTTATTTTTCTCTTTGAGGTTCTACATCTGTTTGTTGTAAGATGCCAAGACAAGTTTTGTTTGAGATATTACGTTATCCAAGTAAATATCATATTGAGAAACAAAAAAAAATCATACATTATTAAGAAATTTAATATCGGATGAGTTCAGCCATACATTATTTGAACCTCATGCAAAAATAGTCGAAGTTCAATTTTATATGACATGAACTTCATGTAAAAATGATTGAAATTATTAGCTTTCAAATTATCTGAAGTTAGTTTTATAAGCCAAATTTTAGACGCGTATGTCTGAAAAATAAACTCGTGTGCCTAAAGTCGATTTAAATGTAATAGATCATCTTACAAAATTTTTTTATGAATTTCAACTACGACTTAAATAGGGTCATAATATTGGTTATCTATGGATTTTTCCAAATAATTCTGTATGTACAAAATTGAAACTCATCCATTTATATCATGTTGGGCCAACTTATTCCTTTGATCTTGGCCCATAGATTACCCAACCCATAACTTTATGGCCCAACAACATTTTAACAAGGGAAAATTACGCGGTTAAGCAAACTTATACTACTTAATTACTCATCATAGCTATAGTTTGCTATAATTATCACTCACGACTAACATTATACATTAATTACGCGGGCTGACTTTGAGTTTGTATAATTTGTCACGTTTGTATATGTATAATTCGCCAGAATATACAAATACATATGTATAATATACAATTATCTAACCTATATACATATACAATTCACCTCTCCCACTCTCTGCCCTCTCTCGCTCGCCTCTCTCCTCCCTCTCCCAATCTCGCTTGCCATATATACAAATGCATATGTATAATATATAATTATCTAACCTATATACATATACAATTCACCTCTCTCCCACTCCCTGTCCTCTCTCGCTCGCCTCTCTCCTCTCTCTCCCAATCTCGCTTGCCATATATACAAATACATATGTATAATATACAATTATCTAACCTATATACATATACAATTCACCTTTTTCCCACTCTTTGCCCCCTCTCTCTCGCCTCTCGCCTCTCTCCTCTCTCTCTCAGTCTCGCTCGCCTCTCTCCACCATATAACATGTAGCTACGAATTGTAATTATCAAACTATAGTTATGGAGAGTAATTAGGCTATTTTTGAGTGGCTATATGTGAAAGTTTCCCTTTTAACAAATGGCATTTTGATGTTAGATTAAAGAAATTTATAAGAAATCTGAATCATTTTAAATTCGCATTAGGTAGGCACATTAAGAAGGTTATAGTGTTTTTTACTAAAATGTTCTCCATTTGTAGGATATAAATTTGGGGTACCTACACACGGTGTTTACATCAAATCGTACTATTTTACCATAATTAGGTTATAAACTAAAATGAGAATGTGTATTAATCAGCTAATATGATTTAGTGATATAAAAGTATATCTTAACATGTACGGATATATATATTTATCGAATTAATATAAACATCAAGTGTGTGTAAATTTTACTTTCGAATCTTGATTATGGGTGAAATTTCAACTATCACCCCACGTCCCACCCACCCCACCCCAAACAAGGGTGTTCATGGTTCGGTTTGTATCGGTAATTGGTTAAAATCAAAATCAAATCAATTTAGTCAGTTTTTTAATTTCTAATTCAAACCAAACCAAAAAATAATTGTCAGTTTGGTTATTGTCGGTTTAGTTCTGTTTGATTCAGTTTTTTTGGTTTGAACGTAATAATTTGTTTAAGGACATACGTATCTCGATAGATGCAGACATCTAGTACATGAACAATCCATAGAAAACCTAACGTGGATTTAATTAAGCAATTAAACAATACTAGAGTTATTATTACACGAACATAGTGATTCAATTAAGAGAAAGTGTGACTATCTAGGTAAAGACTAAGAAATGAATTTTGATGGACTTGGACTTAGGATTGTTATAGTTGAGCTAAAATTTTATTGTTGGGGTTGAGAAAATGGTAAAATTAACGACTTAAGTTAATTAAAACTTAACAAAATATTTATATTTTATTTATGAATAATATATAATCTCTCGGTTCGATTTGGTTATTTTTGCGGGTTTTTTTTAGTAAAATCAAAACCAAACCAAATAGCATTGATTTTCAAAATATAAAAATCAAACCTGACCAAACCAAATCAAATATCAATTTTTTAATAGGTTTGATTTAAATTGCGGCTCAATTTGATTTTTTAACCATAACCATGAAAAACCCTAAATCCCCAAATGGTGTATCTAGTTCAAATGTTACAAAAAGTCCCCTAACTAATAGAGAAGAAAATGCAAAATGTGAATGTATGTATCAACTAAACAATTAAGGGAATTGTACTTATTAGTCTCTCACATACTAATTTTTTTTCTCAATGTATATGATACGGATTTTTTTCTAGTGAATTTAAAAAAGAATATACATTTACTTATTTGACAAATATTTAATGACTATTAATATTTTACCCATGTTGAATTCCACTTATTTGACAATTTTTTTTTTATAAAAATGTATTATTCTACTCTCTTCGTTCACTTTTACTTAACTTGTCTAGTATTTCAAACTAGTTTTTCATTTTTAATTGTCATTTTTAACATATCAAGAAAAAAACAATTATGTTTTACCTGTTTTACTATCTACATTAATTACTTAATTGCTCAAATAAGTTTACATTTTCTAAGAACTCAAACTATACATCAATTAATATGAATATTAGGATAAAATATTTATACTACTCATTGTTTCGTAAGAAACGTGCAAAGTCTAAAGTGGATAAGTAAAAGTGAACTACGAAAGTATTTAAAATTTTATTTATTTTAAAGATAATTTTAAAATATTAAAAAGTTTTCTCATAATTCTTAAATTCCGTGTCCAACCAAACTATATGACATAAATTAAAACTTACGAAGTACTACAAATTTTTTTTGGGCCTATTTTTAGCCATTTTCATACTTTTGAGAATCAGATTCTTCTTCATCCTAACATTGATTTCACATTTCCAATTGAATCCACTTTATAGGCTTTTTTTTATCTTTAAATTCTCCCATCTCAATCAAGCACACACATTGATTCACTATATTTGTGAAAGAAAAAAGGAAAAGTGAACACTTATATACAATAACATGGCATAGAAAATGGGCCTAAAAAGATATGAATAATTTTTCTCTATTTATCTTTGATTTTATAAATAAGGTTAGTTGATATTTGTGTTAATAAAAAGTAATGTACATGCGATAAAAAAATTATATATATGTACCACATGAAATATTTAAGGTACGTATAAATTGCTCTGATACTAATTACGTAATATAAAAAAGGTGTAGGAGATGAGGCTATAGACATAGAGTTGAACATAGTAAAATAAGAAATTGAAAGATTTCGTTGAAATTGTTCGTTTGGAAATTTCCTGAAAAGCTAATCATAGGTTCTTCTCTCCATCGGAACAATAGGGTTATTATGCTTATTACTAAACTTGTTGAATAGATAAAATATAACCAAGGTATATCTTTTTTATCAGAGGTTGAATCGATCATCAGAAGAAGAATTATGCCAAAAATTAGGATACATTTTGGGAAAATCAAACTTCCATCGAAGAGAAGCAAATGAAAGGCTTTCATAAAAATTCTCGTAGAATCGAGAATGAAGTTTTCATTCTGTACATGCCAGATCATGAATTAGTAAGGAACCTAGCTTGTACGCTACATGGGTTCATGTGAGTGAAATTTTAATCGGTTATTTCAGTACTCAAATAACTGTTTAGTAAATGATTCTCTTTTCTTTTTCTCTCGCAACATATACACCTTTAAACTATTATTTAAAGATCTATATTGAGCAGATTGAAACTCTTTAGATCATATCTAAAATTTGTTTAAGTTATTATAAATGTTAGATAATAATTTAATATTTTATTTATAAATTTATTGAATATATAAAAATATTAAAACCAAGTCTAACGTTATCATAAACTTCTTTTTCCAAAGATGGGGTCTTTTAATGTTAACCATTTAGAGCATTTTGTATTGTTTCACCCTCTTTGTGAAAAAAGTCAATAAAATAGAATAGAATAAAAATAAATATTGTATGTTTAGCATTTATTCTCATGGGATAGGCAAAAGGAAAAAATGGGGGTATCTACTAAAATAAAATAAAATTATATATTACGTAAAATAATAAAAATATAAATACACACACTTTCCTAGAAAGTTAATTTGCATAGACAATAAAACAAGTGCACGAGTCCATGTAAAATAAGACTTTAATATATTTGAATCGTTTTATAAAAAAAAGAAATTCATATTACACCGCTCTTAAGTGATAGTTCATTTTATGTTATTATTTTTTCATAAAAAAAAATTACGAAAAATCTTTTTAGCTAGAAAATTTGGTCAGAATGATATTTTTTTTATGTTATTTTAACTTTTTAAACATTTTTACCCTTTTAACATAAATACATTTTAACTAAAAAATAGAAAAAAGATCAATTTATTTAAAATAAAAAAATATTATAATTTTTTAAATTTTCCGGCCAAATTCTGACCATATTTTCTGGCCATTTAGCACTTCCCAAAAAATTAAATCATCTGATATAATTCGTTCTCAATGGCATTACTAGAGGGTGTCAACATGATGAATCAAGCTTCACAAATAAAGTACAAATTTTGTGAATATAGTGAAACTCTCGAATTACGTATTATACATTTATTTGTCCAAAAATAATACAAGATTCTGTAACATATAATTAATATACACAGCTCATTCTGAACATATTGATTCTAAATTTTTTATTCAGAGCCTACCACCGTAGGACCATTTAAGTGTGATTTAAATGGCTAGAAATTGGCAGTACAAATTTGGTACATTTTTTGAGATGTAGAAATAAATTTTAGTCACCATTTTTGACGGAGTTTCAAATTTAAGTTTTGAATATAATTTTATTTAAAAGAAAATATTTTGACTCTCAAGTAATCTTTCTAATACTCCGTCCATAATTGTTTGTCAGGGTAAGGTCATGCACATCCCGCAAGAAAAATTTAATACAAGGTGTAATTTGACTAATATAACCCTACTATACCAAGAATATCAAAAGTCCACATAATTTTTCAATTGAACTACACTATCATTAAGGGCAGAATTGGAAAAAATTGACTAATTATTTCTTGATTGTTTAAATTGACAATTAATCTTGGACATCTATTTTTAGTATACCTGCCAAACAATTGTGGACGGAGAGAATATTAATTTTAATTAATTAATTTCAAAACAAATATCAAACACCGAATTTGAAAAATAATAAAACTGTATAGACATGGTGGGACTTTTTATGTGAGAGTAATAAAGGAGCAGAAGGTGCATTGTAACAGTACGGTTTACAATATAATTGGTTGTACTATAGGTGGAATATTTACTATTTCAACTGCCTAATAACAGTGGCCAAATATTATCTCAAAAAAATATATCATATATGTCACGCCCCAAACTCGAGGGGCACAATTGGCTCCTAATGCCAAAACACAGGCTCGAGTCAACCATGTTGAACCATTTGCTACTAGCGCATGACAGCCACACACAATCAAGAAAATAAACAAGTATATCTCGACCGGCAAGGTCCCTGTCAACTGATCTATAAAAGAAACAGCTACTCCCAGGAGATCATATAAATAAATAGCCAACTAGAACATAAGTCCTGATTGGACCGTCGAGGCCACCATGATATCTATACCAAAACTGAAAGCATGTATGTATCAAGACAATACATCAAACAACTCACAAGCTTCAACAAACCAACAAACTAGGCCAGTATGGCCATAACGTAGCTATACACCCTACACACTAGTCTGCAAGCCTATAAGAGTAGTAAAGATTGGAGGGACAAGCCCATGCCTACCCATAAAGATATATACAACAAAAGGTAACAAACCTCTCAACTCTGGTAGCTCCGGAGGAAAGGGGCTAGCCAATCAGATATAAATCAATCCTGCTGCTGAGGAGGTCTACTGGGTCGTCTGTCAGGACCTGCATGAAAGGCTATAGACTAAGTGAGCAAGTATCATAATATACCAAAAACAATCACGTAAGGAAATCAAAATTTTAGATAAGCATGCTAACCCGCTACTGAATCTAAAAAATATAAAAATGATCAAACATCAACCTAACCAAGCCCCCATAAGCTCGGCAGGTACAAACAGCATACCACCTACTTAGGCCCCCATAAGCCCAGAAGGTACCAAATCAATCTACATACCCTTATCGGTAGCCCCTTGTCTTTGTAAGAAGTCACATAGCCCTTTTTGTCAACGATATATCCCCGTAGGTAGCACATGGCCCTCTTAGCAACATCATAGCTCTGTGGGCTGCACATAGCCCAGTAGGCAACACATAGCCCTCTTTGGTGTCAAAATAACCCCGTAGGCAACATTTAACACTCTTTGGCATGAATATAGCCCCGTGGGCAACACATAGCCCTCTTTGAAAATAACATAGTCCTATTAGACAACATCATAGCCCGCACAGGCAGTTCATAGCTCAACAACTAACCACAATAGCCCCAAGGGCGACAACAAACAATTGAATATGCTAAAGACGAGCAATGTAGCTATAAACAATATATATGAATAATCTCCAAGTCGTTCCTAACTTAGGGTCGTTCTTAACAGATTATGAGTCCCTAAAATGAGGGTTTATAACCATTCAATCAGCCAACCACTCACAATTACATCTACAAGATCACCAACATTAATTACCTCTAAGGAAACATGTCGAACGAAGGGAATAGCCTTAACATACCTTTCCAATGAACGCCCGAAAGACCGTAGTTCCTTCACAAAAGTTGTTCCTTATGTCCTAAGCTTCATAAACACTATATATACATAGCTACTACGCACCTATAAACAATTCATAATTAATCTTAAATCGGCAGATTTGCCATATTGCCCCAACTTGTTGAAACGTTCGTAGAAATTCATAAAAACAATCATAAAAGAGTCCCGAGATGATTACCTTAGTTAGCCAAGTTTAAACCTTGAAGAAACACCAATAACTACAAATTTATATCTTCTAAAACCAGCTCCAAACGCAGCTAATAGAAGGGAAAAACGATTGCCACGTGTAGAGATCACGTTTCTAGACACGGGGGCAACGTTTAATGGTAGAAATCATCAAAAATCTAACATTCATCATGCAAGAACTCTATAGGAACCCTCTATTAAGCTTTCTCTCTGTTTGGAAGTGAAAAGAAATGTTTTCATGGCTTAAAATGTTGAGTAAGCCATACCACATTTTTGACCCGACCCGGATTCTGCCCTGGCAGTCCGTAGTAAAACCCTTATAACATTTTACTCCGATGTCGGTTGGATACGGGGTTTTGTGCGTTGCAAACTAGACTCGTAGGTATTCGATTTAATGGGTGATAAGCCTTCTAACTTTTTATATATTGGGAGAAAACATCCAAGACATTTGACCCAAATTTCAGAGAAATCTTTAAAAAGGAACTTACGATAACTTTTGCCAACTTTTATTTTGCCACTTATCTAACTTCAAAACTTGAGATACAACCCTTGAACACTTAAAATATGACATACCACATCATTCTTAATTTATTACCCACCCTTCTTGTCTTTCCACGAAGATACGAGTTAATTTAGACGTTTTGAAAAGTTGGGGTGTTACAATATAATACCCTAAGTCCTAATTAATTCCTAATAGAAAGTTCTTTTTTTTTTCGATTCGACTAATTTAAATTAACATCATAGATTTTTAATAGAAGATATATTTTTACCTTAAGTATTTGGTATATAAAGTTATTATTGATCAGATTGATTTGAATTTATGTCATAAAACCTTAGAAAGCAATTCCTTTTCTTTGCAAGAAGTCGATTGGTGATTAGTTATCGATCTAATTAATTCAAATTTACACTGTTAAAAGAAAGTTTTCCTTCAATATTTAAAAATGATTTGACTAATTTAAATTTATGTCATAAGAAGTATATTATTAAGGAGTGTGGTTTAGTTAGCTCTTGATGATGAAAAGATTTACGTTCTCAGAACGCAAATTCTAAACATCTGATAAATAATGAACTGATATTTATTATTTCATTTTCATCGCACAACATGTTATAACAATCATATAAGTCAGTTTGTGAGAGCTTTAGGAATGATTTTTTAAAAACATTTTCCTCTTATTTGTAACGATCCGAACCATCGTTATTTAGGAAAAACAAAACTTTGAGAAAATATTGGGGCCACTGTCCCGCCAGGGAGAGCCAGATGCCGCTAGGGCGGCAGCGCCATAACGGGGTAAGTAGTCGCCAGAGCGGGATGGGCGAGTCAAAATGTAAATAACACGAAACCTTATTTTCTCCTTCTTCCAAAAACACCTAATTTGGACGTAATTCACCCCAGAAACCCTCCAAAAGTTGCTCTAGGCTTGGGAAAGAGGAGGAAGAGATTTCTAGCGTAATGCGATTGATGACTTGCGGATTCTTGGCCAAATTCACCGTCTTGTCGCCCGGAAACCCGAATTGAAGCTATAAATTTGTGTAGCAGCTTGGCGCCCAGGTAGGCTAGGTTTATTTATTGAGTAGTTATAAATTTGTTATTCACTGCGTAGTATGTTGAAAGTGACGGTAGAATCCATGCATATGCTTTTTGTGCACCGAAAAAGGGTTGATGATGATGCGTATATTCCTAAGTGTGATATTAGTCATACACCGTAGACAAAAGGCCCTATCTTTCGTGAGTTAGGGTTTGGGAGTAGTTGTGATTTCCTATTTTGTGGGGGTGTTGTTGATTGGTGGCTAGATGATATGGATATGTATAAGTAAAGCGTAACTGTAGTAGCAAACCTACCGAATTGATCATAAAACAATGCATGTCAAGGACTTGAGTATTCGACTATATGTTGTGAGTAGTGTAGGTGATGGTTGTGATTTCTTGTTATGTGATATATGTTTGTTCTTGCTTCATTATGTTACATGTATGTATGCGAATGTTGCATTATTAGTCACACTAATCTTAAATGAGGATAGATGAATAATCGAATGCCATGAATCATAAATATTGTTTGCCATGTTCGGGCATAAACATGGATCAATTGCCATGTACCGACATAAATATTGGAACGGGTGTCACGATCCGACACGCTAACTTGGTACGGGCACCACGTACCAGTACACTACTAGTTTGGGCTTGGGTTCCATGAGAGGACCATTGACTTGTCATATATGTGTAATTGCTCGTATTATTGATCATGTGGGATTGGGCATGTCTCCTGAATGATTGGTGGATTGTACATTATGTTCTTATAAGTAGGGATTACAATGTTGTAAGTCAATTGGAGATATTTGGCTGTGTAATGAATTGTGAGTGGTAGAGTCTCAATTCGGGTTGTAGTATGGTAAAAAGGGGGACTAAGGCTTGTTAATTAGAATGTGGGCATGGACATTATTGTTGAGGCTCGGGGTGGTGGTTAGTGATAGTGTTGTTAGTTGGGTTTTCCCACTAAGGGAGGGGTTAGAGGCAAGTGAACTAGCCTGATGTTAATATTCGGAATGGTAAGAGTAGGCAAAATATAAAGGTGGAGGACTGATTGGTCTTATTGCATGTTTCGCCAGTTGATTTCTTGTATTATGTGATGGGTATTCGGGTTGACCGATGATGCCTACCAGTACGTGTGGTTGTACTGATACTACTCTTGCTATGCCTTTTGGCATAGTTTGGATGCAAGATCGGTGATGTTTCATTAGGTGAAGACGAAGAAAATTTCCAGTAGCTTCTATTTTCCTTCCGCATGGTGGGAGTTGTGCCTTTGTTATCACGTTTGTGTCATGTAATTTTAGTAGCTCTTGTACCTGTTTAGACTAGATCCCTGTGGAGTTAATTTACTTTACAAGTCTTAACTTTGAGTCATTTTAAACTCTTGTTTTTATAAAAATACTACATGAACTTCCTTTTATCAGCTAGTTTTCTTAATCTTCTGCATGTTTTAATTATTGGGAATCGAGGGTTCTCCTACTTAGGTGTTAGAGTAGGTGTCCGCATAACCCGATGGGTTAGATCGTGACATTATTGAACACTCCATGATACAAATTTAAAATAAATAAATTGATGAATATCGAATATCAAAAAAATTAAATGAAAAATAATATTTTTTGCACTATTCATCCATTGATTAGAAGTGAGTAGACATATATGAAGGACAATATAATTTCCCCTCCAACCGGACATAATGTCATTGAAGTTAAAGTTGGGTAGGTGGGGTCTTTGCAATATATCACTAAATAAAGTTAGCGTTGACCATTAAAGACGACTTCGTTCTCAGATATTAAATTGAAAATCTCTTAATTAAAAGTAGTAGAATACACCGACAACCCTTTAAACTTGTTAAAATATGTAATTTAGATGCTCGAACTACTACATGTTCTAATTGAACAAACACATGATAATATATTTCATTCAACTAGACATTTGTGACTCAAATTTTGAAGGAAAAAAAATCTGCAAGTACTTCTTAAACCTTTATAAGTTAACCACAAAGAAATATATTACCTCCTTTAATTATATATACACATCAACCTCAATTGGAACAAATTTACAGTTTTGCATCGAGGAGCACTCTCAATACTTTAGGGTAAAGCCGACACTCCTTACCAAAAGGTAATAACTCTAGTCCATTTCTATGCCTTGAACTCGAAAACTCTAGTTAAGAAATAAAAAGATACTTACCACTACACGACAATCAAATTTATGTTATATATATATATATATATATATATATGTTTGTTTAGTTCCAAGAACCAAAGAAAGGACCTCATATTATGTGCATTGTGCAGTGAAAACTAATTGCCAAAGTACTATAGCTGTAGCTGCTACTTTAGCACATGTTTCATGGAAAGTTCCATTATATTATCACCATTTATAATTCACATTTTGACAATAATAAAAAAACAAATGCTTTATTGGGACAAATACTATAATGGGAGGTTCAGTTTGACTCTCACATACATTGTGGATCTCTTTGGGAAAAAAAAATGAGCAAACTACATAAATCCCACTATTTTAGATCCTAATTACTAGGGTTCCCATTAGTTTTTTATATTACTTTATATACCATTTTTTGGCTTTCGGATACATGTATCATGGCTCGTCAGATACATGTATCCATCATATTTAAAAATCAAGATACACTATGTAATTACTTTTGAATTAAATGTTGTAACTTATTTCCTTAATTAAAGGAGTAAATGATGGAAATTAACAACCAAAATGAATATAGAGGATTCTTCCAAA
>JAJOOE010006203.1:0-25421 GCA_036250405.1 Solanum raphanifolium | reverse complement strand
CCCCCCCCCCCCCCCCCCCCCCCCCCCACAAAAAAAAAGATATTGAGAATTAGCTAAGTTTTGAGAGGAAGAAATATATATAAATCAAATTTTTTGAAGCTGTGGAATCAGTCTCAGCTCTGGCTCGTTTTGTCTTGTTCATTCGAGTTTCTCAAATTGTGTTTCGTTGGAAGAATCGCTGCCTTCCTTTGCTCGTCGTCTCAGTTGCTGCTCTAGGAAAGGCTACGAAGGCCCAAACTCATTCCTCTACGAGTCAGCCTCATCATGTTCAAGTGTACGGGAAACTAAAATTATAGGTTCCGGAAAGCCCAAAGGGGGTCGTATATAAGATGTATACATCGATATACATCGATCTACAGGTTAAAAAATGAAAAATAAAGGGCTAAGGCAAAATACAGGTGTTCGGAAGCAAGAGATACATGAAAAGAGCTAATATATATGCTCATATACACTGATATACATCAGCTGTATTCCAAAAATGGGTTTTGGTTAAACCCCAAAAATACCAACGAAATTGGCCCAAAAGGGGGCCCGAATTCAACTTCTCCCTTACCCTTTAATTATTTAATTGTGATTATTTATTGTTTGTTGTTTAACTCTAACTTTATAATTGTAAATTAACTTAGTTGAATTTCCCAAAAGACGAACTATTTCTCTGTGTTGTTGTATTTCTAACAAATCTCATTTTATTAACTCTTGTATTTTCATTTATAATCTTTAGTCAAAACTTTTTTTTTATTATTTTTATTAGTTTAAAAATAGTTTTTTTTATTTTTTTTTATTTTTTATATAAACCAAAAATGACTCAAATAGAAACCAATTAATTTAGTTTCGTTAAAATTCTAATTACTTATCTCTAATTCAAATGTTTCAAATAAGGTCCCATTCTCTTTTAAAAAATAAAATAAAATTGCTCTTTGTTTAACTATGTTTTTTTAAAGTTAATCTAATAATGTAAAATATTATTATAAATACTTACTTAGTCATTTTCTCAAAAATGTTAGTCAAAACGTTTATTCTTCAATTAATTTAAAATGATGTTCATGCTTTAGTTTATTAAATTGGTTAAAATTATTATCTTAAAATTAATTAAATAAATTTAGTTTTACTAATCAAATGTTTCATTTTGGATCTCTTTCTCTAAAAAATAAAAAAAAAATGCGTCATTTATTTAATTATTTTCTCAAAGTTAATCAAATATTGTAAGTTATTGTTTTTTATGTTAAATAGTTATTTTCCTAAAAATAGTCAAATATATTTTAGTCAAGTCGCAGGTCAACCGCATGTTAGCGGACACTTCGAATGCTTAAACCTTTCTCGAAGTGTAAATTGAACCCCGAACCCTCTTTGGTATTTTCAAATGATTTTTTCTGTTTAAATCTTTGAAAAATTATAAGTTTTCTTAATTTCTTTTAAAAATTAAGTGGCGACTCTTTCTAAGTATTTTTCTCAAATTGTTTTATACTTAGGACATTTCAAAAAGTGATTTTTCTAGAAATAGTTAAATTACGGCAAAACAAGAGGCAAGCGACTGTACAATTTCTTAATTCCAAAAAAGAGTTATATTTAGTTAGAAAAATTATATTGCCATAGATGGTAAATATTTCTTTAATATAGCATATTTATGTGATTTACCCATCATTAAATCCATTGAAACATTGTGAAAAACAGATATTTGAAGTTCTTGAAAGATTTAAAAGCAGGTCATGTTGTTTGTTTGTCTTTGAATTTCAATAAATTAAATGAAGTGATAATACATAAACGTGCTCTTTAACTTGGTCTTAATAAACATCTATGCCCTTCAAATTTAGATGAGCACAAGTAGACACTTAAATTTGTATAAAGTTGAACGCATGATGCCATATGTAGGACTGAAAATCGCCACATAGGACACGTGTGTCTATTTGTTTCAATTATATACAAATTTAAGTATCTAGTTGTGCACACCTAAAATTGAAGAGCATATATGTCAGTTGAAGCCAAGTTAAAGTGCATTTTTCTGGATTATGCCTTGAATGAAATTAGGAAACATATAAAACAAGTGGAAAATAATCATATTTTTGTTTTGCTTAACAATATAAGGATATAATAATTAATAAGGAATCGTGGATTCTTTGAGTTCTAATTCGACATTTTCCAGTTAAAATCATAAATTAATAGACTTACTATATACTTGCACCTCTCAATAATTTGAATCAGGCCCAAGTTTTCATTAACTGTGAAATCCATCTATCAACCCAATATTACATTGGGCCGAAGACCCGCTTAGAATAGTTTCTCAATCTCTTGAGGATCCAAAATTGGATCTCACTGTGTCGCTCCGAAGGAATTTAGATGAACCTCTTGCACCCACGATGTCCCGCCCTGATAGTATAACGTGTCTATTACTTAGGTTTGCGAATAGTAGGGGTGTACAAAATCAAAACGAAAACCGCAAATCGAATCAAATCGGAAAAAAAAAATCGACTAGTGGTTTGGTTTGACTTGGTTTGATATTGGAAAAAAAAACCCAACTTTATTTGGGTTGGTTTAAATAAAAAAAAACAATCTGAGACCAAACCAACCCGACAGTATATATGTAATTTTTAAAAAAAATTTATACATAAAAATATTTACTTTGATATAATTTTTAAATATTTCTTATACTTTTTCATAGTTTTTATCTTTTAAAATATTATTTCAAGTTTGAAACTTAGAATTCTGAATGGTCCGTTAAAGATTATAGTCCATAGATGTTGATAATTATAATAAAGTTTAAATCAAAATCAAATTAATAATAATGCAAAAAGAAAATCCATTCAACACTAAGAATGACAATAATATTGAATATTTGTTCTTTAGTTTTACATTGGTTTAGACAATTAAATACATAATCTAATTTTAATTTTCTTTTAATATTTAGTCATGTAATTAATACTTATTAAATTTATTTTAGCATGATTTAGTACTTTTAAATTATGATCATTTTCATTATGACTTATTAATTTGCAATATTTGTTTTACACGATTTCATTATTATTATTTTTGTTGGATATTTTAGTGTCATTAATCATATCATATTGTGTTATTTTTTTAAGAAACACCTTAAATAGTTATATTTTGTTAGGACTAAAAAAATATTTGAAGTCCAAATAAATTATCTGTTTATATGAATACTTACTGGAAAAACCCAAAAAAATCTGAAGTTGAAAATCCCGACTTTTATTGATTTGGTTTAATTTATATATTTAAAAATTCGATATAAATAATTTGATATTTAAAAAATCTGAATCAACTCTGCCATGTACATCCCTAGCGAATAGTAGCCCAAACTCAACAAAAGCTGGCAGATATTTTCATACAGCTCATATATATCATGTGTCTTTTCCATAAATTTTAGAAACGTATATATACCACTTAACCCAAATAAAAGTGACCTCTTTTATTTTATTTTATTGGAAGTTTGTCCCTCTTTAATATTTTGATCGATATGAAGTGTTATTTTAGCAAGTAGCTATTCAATTTTTTCACATTTTAAATCTATATGGTAAGAATATTGACATAGATAAATTAAGATCAAATATGATATTAGGATACAAAAATAATTTTTGAATGCAAGGATGATGATCAAGTAACTATTGCATATTAGAATCCGATACAGCATTTTCATTTCATTTCATTTTCAGCATGCTTCTCTTGAGCTACTAGTTTGGAGTATAAAAACTCAATCAACACTTATAATCGACTAGTGTCATGAAATTAAGTGAAGACAATCTTTCATCCTCACGAGTCACGAGCTTGAATTTAAAATTTCTAATTAAAAATAAATATATTTTAATTATTTTATCATAACTTATATTGATATATAAAGTTAAATTAAAAATATATAGTAAGATTTAAAAGTTAAAATTGTATTTTTACTGCATACATCACTTTAAAAGTATTACAAAAATTTTATGAAAAAAAAAGTTTTTCTTGCAATTTTGCGAACTTGAAAAATTGCAATAAAAATGAATGAAAATTGTGGTCTTAAACAAAAGATATGTAGAATTTATTAAAATGTTCTTTAGTCCTGTGGTCTTAAACATGTTGTGGTAAGTTAGGATTAAATAATTCTAAAAAAAAAAAAAAAAAAGGAAAGAGACATTTTTAAAAATGAATTAAAAAGGAAAGTGAAACAAACAATATACTCCTTCATTTTATTTTTACTTATCCATTTTATACTTTAGACGCTCTTTAAAAAATAATACTCCTTAACATGAATATTCTATCATAATATTCATATTAATTACTCATTTCGTCTAATTTTATGTGGCATTATTTCATTTTTTAGTCCGTTCCAAAAAAAACATTACCTTACTATAATGAGAAACAATTTAGCTTTAAAATACATCATTTACCCTTAATGATTTTCAACCATACAAATATCTCATGATTGTATTAGACCACAAGTTTCATAAATACCATGTCAAGTCAAACGGCGCCACACGAAATAAGACAAAGAGAGTAATATATCATCTTTGATCTTGAAAAATAATTTGAAAAATAAATAATTATTATTGAGAATAAGACATAATTTTTTTAAAAAATTTCTTCATATGTTAAAAGTAAATAAATAAAAGTAAAAATCTATTTTAAAATGCTAAGCAAATAAAAGAAAACAAATACTCTCTTCATCTCTTTTTACTTGTCAAATTTTGACTTAGCACATCTATTAAGAAATTTATGATTCATATATAGAAAAGTTACCATTTTATCCATATTAATTGATAGAATATAAAAAATATTTATTCACTATATATTTTTCAAAAATATTAATAAATTAGAAGTATAATAAAAAAAATCAAATTAACAAATATTTAACACGATTATACAACCAAACTGGCTCGAAGATTTAGACAAAGAAATGACGAAACAGTCTATATTTTTATATAAATGAATTAACATAAATAATAGGATGAATATTTTGTGGGACCCACAGCATCTTGTTGGGTTCCGAAGTCCTATTTTGGACCCACATAGTCAAAGAACCAAAAAAAAAGAAAAAAGCACAGCCAAGTTGAACCTTCACGAGTCACCAACAAATAACAAGGTGGTAAATAGTTTTTTTTTTCCTACCATTCGAAATTAGATATTTATATTAAATTTAATTAAATTTGTTCATATATCATCATATCTTTAACAAAAGCGACTTCATATCAAAGAGATTCAAACCCGTAATAAAATATTACAATCTAAAATATTTTAAAATACTTAATATTATCCGCTAACCACACAAATACATGTATACTAGTTAAATACTTTAAGTAACAAGGAATAGTTACCAGTCCACCGCGAAAATGAATTGCTAGGTTGTAAATAGCTGAGTATATAGTAGTGGTCTGTATTGAATTTCCACAATCAAATTCATTTTATCTTCTTTCATTCCAATTTGGGAGTGCCGTGGCCTTGTTCGCTTGCTTTTAAGCCTGGCAGCAAGCAGCCATGGCGGCGCCTCCTTCTATTACATCCTCATTTCCAGTTCCCCATGCAATCATGAAGAACTCTCTTTCAATCTTATCCTTCATTCTTCTTCTTTCTCCTTTGTTCGCCATGGCTAACACATCATTTGGTAATTATTGGTTTTCTTCACATGTAAAGTTTTGATCTTTTTTACACCCTTTTGGGTAATGAATGAACCCTTTTAATGTTTCTGTTGGGATCTTTGGAAATGTGATGATTTTGCAAGTATTTGTACTTTTTTCTTACAGGTGGACAGCTTGCGTGTAAAAGTTGAAGTATATTCTGTCTGACTTTACTAGGTCTTGAAGTTTATGTGTTGATTTGATTCATTTTAGAAAAAAAGATGTTTTCTTTATTGTGAAAATGAAATTATATTGTGACCTATTTTGCTTAGGTAGCTGGTCCTTTGTGTTCTTGAAATCTATGTTGCTCAGAATCTTCAAAAATGTCTACGGATGCGTATTTGATCCTCTCTAAAAGTAGTGCATTTTTTGAAGGATTCGACACGAATGGGGAAATTTTGGAGAGTCTAAGCAACATAGATTGAAATTATACTAGCTGTTTCATAAGCATTAGTGATTGACAAGGTGGAAAAATTAGCTCCTATACGTTCTACTTGTTTGTGTATATTCATGTCATTTTCAATTTATTCTGTCTTGAATCGAAACATTACATGATGTGCACAACTATGATTCTGTTTCTTTTATAAAAATTGGTTCTTTCAAAAACCCAAAAGTTGTGTTCTTTATCACGAAGAACTGTTCCATTCATCTCATTAAACAAGATTCATCCCTTCCCCCACTCCCCCTTGATTCAGTTGCTCTTTTTATACTAAATACCTCAAATCTGTAATATTGTGGGGCTCTTTGTGATGATTAGGTGCTGAAAATACAGAAGGCATAAAGTATGATCTTTTCCCTGAAATCCTCAAGGAGGAAGCTGTTGGAAGACTTAATGAACTTGGAAAGGTATCAAAGCAAGGCAACTACTTTAATCATTATTAGTGGAAGTCAAATTTCCTGGGAAGCATTTTTTTCTTTTTTGGTATCTTAACTGAGGTTTATCTTTCTTAGAGTACAATACATTATGCATCCATGAAAGTTCTCAAATCTTGAAATACCGATTTCTGCAGTATAACAGTTTTCTTTCATTTTCTTTTACTTGTTTTGGTGCTATTTCTTATCCTGTTTTTCACAAGTAGAAGTGTTGAAGTAACAAAAATTTGTGTTATGTGACAGGTAAGTGATGCAAACGGCTACCTAGAGAGGACCTTCCAGAGCCCTGCATCGATCAGAGCGGGAAATCTTCTTCGTGCATGGATGGAAGATGCAGGCTTGAAAACGTATGTTTTCGACTTATCTTACTGTATTTTTAATGCTTCAGAAACTTAATTGATAGCACTCCTGGTTCCAGGTGGGTGGACCAAATGGGCAATGTCCATGGTCGGGCTGAAGGAATTAATCCAAGTGAAAGGGCTTTGTTAATTGGCTCTCATTTGGTGAAGCATTGATTACTTACATCTTCTTCGTATAGTAGATTTGCTTAACTTCACAGCATTACTAGTTCAAAATGCTGCAGAAGGAGCTGCCATTGAATATTTTGTGTTTCAACAGGATACAGTTATTGATGCTGGATTCTTTGATGGTTCATTGGGCATAATTTGTGCAATATCTGCATTAAAGGCATTGAATTCCTCTGGAAGGTTGGGTAAACTCCAGCGGCCAGTTGAGGTGAGACACATAAAACATGTTTGCCTGGAATGTCAATCGTATTTCATGTTTTCTGTCCTGTTATTCTTTGTTGCAACCAGAAGGTTTTTTCCTTTTTCAATCACACTAATAATGCATTTTTTAGGAGTGGGGGCACTGTACTTTATTTGTGTCTCCTAAAGACAAAATCTGTTAGCGGAACTGCTCAATCTGAACTCCAAAAAGTAACTGTTCTTTAACTTAACTCCAGAAAGTTTAGGTACTAGTCATGAGCTTTCCCATAAATTTGGGCTTTGTTCTGGTGTCGACTGCTAAGTCTCATACTGTTCCAATTTTGTTTTGGGTTGACACTTAAAACCAATCCGTCGCAGAGGCTTATATTTGTGGTTGCAAGCTCCATTAGAAGTGTGACTTGCATATGAGGCGATGAAAGTTGATGGAAAATGGGGTTAATACTTGTTAGATCTCTGGCTTGACTAGCATAGTCTAGTATGCTGAAATCTGAATAATAAGTTAGATATTTCCTTACTACCTGGGGTTTCTATCATTATGCTATCTCTCTTTTCATGGTATATATTTGTTCACAAGTATGAATATGCAAACAGTTAGGTCCTCATCTGCCTCATGTTGCTAGATAACTAATTTATTGACCGGTGAGAGGAACTTGGGAGCTAGAGTACAAGAGAGCTAGTTGCTTGGACTCTTCAAAAATGCCACTTGGTTCATGTCAGATCCTTCAAAAACAGGACATTTTTGAAGGATTTGACACGAGTACAGCAATATTATTGGAGAGTCCGAGCAACATAGCAAGGCACAAAGAATCCTATGGTATTACCAAAAGAAATTTTCATTATGATCAAATAGAATCCTATGGTAATACACTTAAAAAAATTATCACAATATACGAGTTGATTCTTGCTGACATAGTAGTAACCTTCGCAAGGACATTATCAATTCCATCTATTAGAGTTTTGGAGTATGTATTAATGTTCTCTGGTTTTACTTCTCCTTCTTCTCACATCTTTCTTCTCTTTTCCTTATCTCCTTTTCTTTCAGCTTTGAGATGTATGAACTCACTAATGAGCTTTGTATTTTCACCCTTTTGCCCATCTAACCCTAGCTTCAAATGGCATGTTATGTCCTCTTTGAAATGTTATAACCTTGAACATGCAAATTTGAGTTTACGTTCCTTATTTTCAGGTACTTGACATAATTAGACCTTCTAGGGAGAATTGTGTTATATCTTAACAAATAATCCTGTCCGTCTAGAATCTAAAATATTAGACCTTCTAGGGGAGACTATGACACTTTTGCACCATAGTCTGTCTAGAATCTAAATATTGGCGAAAGAACTTAAGTAATTTAATATCACCAGTGATCATTTGTGGTAGCAGGATTATCAGGAGTCAGAAAGAATATACTTCTATGTGCAATGACAAAATTAAGTTGCTTAAGGAGCAATTGTAGCAAGTGTTACAGCACAAATAGTAGTGCTAGTTGCTTAATGTGTAATTGCTGTCAACTCTCCTTTGTATTCCTTCCATCTTGCAGCTTTTATTTTGAGTTAATATCATATCATAAAATATTTAGTTTCTCCTGCTTTTTAGTATTAAATATTGCAAATTTCTTATGTACTATTTTGCAGGTAATCGCGTTTAGTGATGAGGAGGGAGTAAGGTTTCAGTCAACCTTCTTGGGCAGTGCAGCTATTGCTGGCATATTACCAGTTTCAGCGTTGCAAGTACATGATAAGAAGTTTGTATGGCTAACCCAAAAGCTTGTCTTTGTTCGTATAGCTACTGTGTCTCAGTAAACTAATGTGCAAGTGTTTCAGTGGTGTGACAGTGCAAGGTGCTCTGAGAGCAAGTTCTATAGAGACTACAGAAGAAAACCTTTTGCAGCTCAAATATGAACCAGAATCTGTTTGGGGCTATGTTGAGGTCAATAATAGTTCTCTATATACCATATCAAAGTCACTAACTACTTCATAAGATCCCTGGTAACATAGTTACTGATGATAGATCTTATTCTAATGGTCTTTTGCAGGTTCACATTGAACAGGGACCTGTACTGGAGAATGTTGGTCTCCCTCTTGGTTCAGTAAAAGGCATTGCAGGGCAGACAAGGTTGAAGGTGTGCATTCTTATCCTACCACCTCTCGGCTGCTTTATGTGATCGCAGCATCAAAAAGATAGTCTGAATTTTCTACGGCAAATCATCTACTTTTATTCTAAGTTTGTTAATGTAACTTAGTAGGAGCACATTTTAACGCTCTAGTAGTTCTCGTCTTTGTGATGATATGACGTTACAAAGTAAAAAGTACTTATATGATGTATATATCACTTTGCTTAATCTGAACTCCAAGTTGGAATCTTGATGATCCTTGCCATGGGAGAATTGGATTTTACTTTGGTACATTGAAGCTAAATTCTAAAGATTGCAACTAATAAAGTCAAGGAACATATTTCAAGCCCTTGGGCAATAAATCAATTGATCAGTATGAGAGGAATAGTTAAATTGGAGCTCTAGAAGGTGAGAAAATTATCTCCCTGGAAAATGTGTTCTTGGCACAATCTACAGCTTGGCTACTTCCACTTGTCACGACTAACATCTCCTTTTGGTATACACGGCCGCTTATAAGTTTGGTTTTAAGTAGTGCTTGCTTGACCAGACCTTTTGAATTAAGCATTGCAGGTGACAGTGAAAGGCACACAAGGACATGCAGGGACAGTACCCATGAATATGCGACAGGATCCTATGGCTGCAGCTGCTGAACTAATTGTATTTCTGGAAAGTCTTTGTAAACAACCTGACTATTATCTGTCATATGATGGTCAATGCACATCTTCAACAGTGGAATCTCTTGCAGGATCTCTGGTCTGTACTGTTGGAGAGATATCAACTTGGCCAAGTGCAAGTAATGTCATTCCAGGCCAGGCAAGCACTCCTTAAACTGCTGACACACAAGTTACATATTGTTGTTTGTTATTCATACAGGGTAAGTACTCGAATTTCTAGAATGTTCATTACTACATGTGCATTTATTACAGGTGACATTCACCGTAGATGTACGTGCGATGGATGACTCAGGACGAGAAGCTATAATTTATGAATTCTCTAATAGACTCTACCATATGTGTGATAGGCGTTCTGTCTTCTGTAACGTTGAGAGAAAGGTGAGAGATTCTTAGATCCTATGTAGCGTATTCTGAAGCATGTTCATGACTAACGCTTGTCTTGTTGATTTAGCATGATGCAAATGCTGTGGTTTGCGATCCTGGCCTGAGTACACAGCTAAAATCTGCATCTTATACTGCTTTGAAAAGAATAACTGGTGAGGATCCAGGTGATGTTCCTGTACTGATGAGTGGAGCAGGACACGATGCAATGGCCATGTCTCATCTAACCAAGGTGAGTTATACTCAAACCTTGTATTTTACTACTTCAGACGTGATCTTTTTTCGTTTTCTTATCCAAGCCACCTTGTGCACCTATACTATTCCATCCTATATAGGAGATTTGAACCATAGTGTTTCATAGTTTTAACCCGGTTCATTGACACTTGAATGTAATTTTCCTTCTTATTTTTATTAAAGATTGGCTACTTTTCGATAGGTGGGAATGCTATTTGTGCGTTGTCGTGGAGGCATCAGCCATTCTCCTGCAGAACATGTATTGGATGATGATGTTTGGGCAGCTGGAATGGCTGTCCTTGCATTTTTTGAGACACTCTTGTAATAGTTGGCATTTTGCAGTGCAACCTAGTAGGCTAGTTTGCTATTCATAATCCCATTTTGTATATATATGTATCCATTCAATTTCTATAGTTGCAGTAATGAGAATGTATATTAGCAATAAAACAAGTTGGCCTGTTACATAATTTGAACTATCTTTTACCAGAAGTCTTGATTCGAGTAAGTGGCGATATGGCATGCAATGATGAGAAAACACAGTAACCAATAACCTGGCTAAAACTTTTGAACCCACCTACACGCCATGGCAGGGCTAAGTGGAGGAAAGGGTCTTCGTTGAAAAATTATATTGTGCAAATAAAATTGGTTTAGCTCTCGTAATTTAAACTCTTAAGTTTAGGCATTGCGGATGCTTCTTGGGGTAGAGTTTGTTGGAGAAACGGCTAACTGGTGCAATAAGAAAGTGCTTCTATATTTTTAAGTTTTTTTTTATAGAAAAGCTTGTAATTTGTAATGGAAAGAACTTCAAAATACAGTTTCTGAAGTCTTGAAGAAAGACCATTTGGAAAAACTTCTGCAAGATTTCATGGACATTTATTGAATTGGTTGTTATGCATAGTGATATTTTAACACAGGAAACAGAAACAAATTTTAGAAATACAGGTGCTACAAGTAAACAATGCAAAGCAGCAGCAGATGAAAGCATGCTTTGGTGATACAGATTAGTTGTTGTATTACATCTCAACCATCATGGACTGGTTCAAGCCTCAAGGCCTTGAATGTCAAGTTTAAAAATAATGCCTAATACAATTAGCCCTTGCAACTAGGATAAAAGATTGCAGGCTGATTTCAGTCAAAAGAAATGCTGAACTATAATTCTTATCCACTTACTTTACAATAGGGGCTGAGCTAATTGTTGTAGCTGATGGACGACATGTGACATCCTCGGACGCATTGATGGTACATGTTGTGTACAAGAATAAACAAGATCAACAACTTTTTGGATGACTCCAACTTCAGGAATCTGAGAAGAGGAAGAAGATGATATGAGAGGATCCAAGAGTTCAACATATCGATGAGCCTGCACCAGAGGCGTGGCCCATTCAAATATACTTTGCCACCCAACAGAATCAACTGCCTGTGCTGGTCTTCGTCCACTAATTATTTCAAGCAAGAGGACTCCAAAGCTGTAGACGTCACTCTTTGTAGTAAGCTCATTTCTATAAACAAACTCCGGAGCAAGATACCCATGAGTACCACCTGCCATGACTCTCCTCTCATGCATAATTTCCCATGGTACAAACTTAGACAGACCAACTCCCATTAGATGGGCGCCAAAGTCTTCGTCAAGAAGAACATTGCTTGCACGGATATCCCTATGCACAACTTGTGGCTTCATTTTGTCATGAAGAAACCTGTCACATTTGATGAAAGTAAGCACTAACAATATAAGCAAAGAAACTGCCATCATAGAGATAGCAAACAAACAATGTCATGCTTTGGCCACTCGCACTTCCTCTTGTGCACTAGCTGACACAGTGACACAAAACAGAGTTTTAACAACTATCACCACCTTTCATGGTTAAAAATACAACCAGACCAGTCATTTTCACCTTATGCAGTTGATTAACATACTTGCTAGATCCTTCAATTCCATAAATTACAAAGGTATAAACTAGTAATAGACCCTGAATTGTCTCTGTTTATTTTCCCTTTTTTAACAAATATGCCATAGGCATGACTGGTCTTAAAGTATCTATCCATCGATATATTAGGCATCTAGGTTGCTTCGCTTATAACAGTGACCTCCATAGACATCCTATTTTCTATGACTTCACTTTCCATAGACATCCGCCCTAGAACAAGGTAAGACACTCAGAACAAAAACTCATGAAGACAACAGGACAGTAATATGCAGTTTTTATTTTCTTACTAAGATGTCGCTGGTATCCATTTCCTTAAGTATTTCATCTTTTCTCACCCGCTTCTGTCTGAATTCCTTGAAGCATATAAAAATTACAAATACCTACTTGCAAACTATCGAAATCTTTAAAAGTATGTACATTATGAAATGAACCCAGCTTACTCAAGTGGCCTATATTTTTCAACTTACACTGAATAAATTATGGAAAATAATACCTCTTAAAAAGAAGTCCATGAAAAGTTAAACTACCAGAGACCATATATAATACATTGCATATATTAAATCTGGTGATGTAGATAAGCCTAAGGTTTGGTCTATCTTATGCTAATTATTTCACTATATCATCGTGAATAATTGGAATAATATATTGGCTTCTTTTTGTACACTTCAATATTTCTTCCATGTATATTTGTTGTTGGGGGTTAGGTGGTGAGTAGTCTCACAAACCCCTGAAAAATTTATTTGCCATAATTTCCATGTCAAGGAAATATTCCCTAGATAAAAGTTCAACAATTCTGTCACCAATAAATAGGGTCATAATAGTTAATAATGAATCCCCGAATAGAAAATCAATCATAGCTTTCCTACAATATTTTAGTGAGATTCATGAAGAGAGTTCCTGCTCAAACACTTAAATTGAAAGACACACACACGGGCGACCTAACCGAGTATGTGATAATTGAGAAAGGAAAGATCCACCCCAAACCTGAAAGGAAACACGAGAAGCCAGAAGGCCAGTGCTGCAAAGACACGTTTGGCAATGGTAAGATCTAGCTGGAGTAGGAAAAGCAGATAGGTAGATCCCTAGGAAGTGAATTCTCCTTAGTACTGGAACGGATGTTGTAAACCAAAAAGGTTTTCATTTATTAATTGCATTATATGTTAACAAGAAGTATCTTGGTCAAGATGTGCAGTATTTGACTTTCTTCTGAATGAAAAATCTAGGGAAGAAAAAAGAAAATAGGAAAAGGAATATTGCAAGACAGATAACACACCCTTTTTTCTTAACAATATAGATAATGCATTCTTATCATCTATTTTCACCCTTGTTTGACTTCCACGATAACATCTTCATTGGACATCAACCCAAACATGTATATATGAGTTCATACTCATGACAAAGAAGGGAAGTATGATAAAATTTAAAGAATAAACTCACATTTCTGACTAAAATCAATCCACCTCAAGGATAAGTTAAAATATTTATTCCTAATCTAGTAATGCACATGAAGATAATGTTGGAACACTACTTACGCAATCCCTTGAGCAAGGGTGGTGGCGACCTTCATTCTCATGCTCCAGTCCAAACTCCTACCTCCTCTAGGAATATGGTGTAGCCACCTATCCAGGGGTCCATTGATAATAAACTCGTACAGAATATAGCGGTCACCATGATGATAGCAACATCCTTTGATAGATACCAGATTTGAATGATGAAGTCTTGCAACCCTTCCAATCTCAGAGTAGAACTCTTTCTTCCTCTGAATACCGCACCTCTTCAATCTTTTCACAGCCACCCTTGAACCATCAGGTAAAAGCCCACTATAGGTACCACCTGTTTTGGCATCCCCAAGGAGACGATTTGCTTCACTGAAATTCTTTGTCATGGACTTTACTTCATCACGATTGAAAATTTTCCAAGACGGGGGAACTAATGCTAATGATGCACGCGATGATCTTTTGCGTCTTTTACTTCGCCTAAATACAAGAAGCCATATCACAATAGCCAAAGTAGTGCAAAGGATCAACCCACTCACAACTGCAAGAATAATGAGATACTCCCTGTGGCAACGCATATGGCGACACTTGCTCCCTAATGTAAAATTTAGAAGATTATTTAAAAACCAATTAAGGAATGTAATAGATTTATCCAGATAACAATGTAGGCCTGTATAATGGTTAGCTAAAATGCACTTCTCATGGAAAAAACAAAAGGGGACTATGAAGCTTTTAATCACATATTATAACCACACTATATCAGGGAAAGAATTTTGCTCCTACTTTTCAAAATTACACTGGGTGAAACAAACAATTAGAAATAAATTGGTCTGCAATCACTTACCAGCATCAAGTGTGCATATAGAAGCATGAGTTACATTGCATCTCTCAGCTATAATAGTGCCATTGGTTATCGATGTACACAAATCCACCAACTTAAAGCCATAGCATGAGAAATTTTTGCAACTTGTGTCCAAAGTTGTCTTAGGAGCAATACTCTCATTCCAGCTAGAAGCATTATCAGACCATTTCCAACCCAACCCAGCTGTGGTATTGATGCTCCTTCCGCCAACCCAGCATCCGTTACTATCATTGCCACAGAGCTTTTGGACAAAGTTCAGTTCTTCTGAAGATGTTATGGCAGCCAGGTTTCCTCCAAAACCATTGCAGTAAGTCTCGGATTCATTCCATTGCAAAGAGGTCGCATTATATTTGAAACACTTTTTCCCATTTGGGCTGCTAAACCAACCAGGATCACATCTTCCTGCTTGCGAAACAATAAACAACAGTGCCAAAGAGATGAGACATAATAACTTGACCAGTTAAAAATAAAAAACATACACTAAGAAAAACCACGTTGAGAGGTCCAAATAAGTTTCAGTTGCACTAGTGTTTTAATAATACTTGATCTAACTTCTTCATTTATCTAAGAAGAAGAAAAGAAATTAGGAAAAGGGTCATATTTGTCCCTCACTTCCTGTACTATTGAAAAGGTTTAATTTTACCCTCCATTATACTATCAGTTCATATATACCCCTAATGTTATTCTATCAGTCTATATGTGTTCCTAATGTTATAAAAGTGGCTCAAACTTGCCATTCCTGCACTAACCCCATCCTTTAGCCACATGATCTCCAACTCTTGTACACATTTGTTGATTCTTTTCACCATCTTTCTATATTTGTAGTTTTAATGTTTTTTCTTTCTGTTGTTTCCTTAAGTTTGATCATCGACTTCAGTTGTAAATAATATTAGTAAGGTTGCAGGGACTGGAAAGTGCTAGGTAGGAATAGTTGTTTATATCTAGGTAGGTAAAACTCAGGTATCATGAACTTGTTTATATCTAATAAATACCTCATAATGGACAATAAAGCTCAGGTATTCTGAACTAGTTATTTCTAATACCACAACTAAAGATGACTTTTCACCCTAAAAGTATCTTTATCTTCATTAATGGATTTATTTACTTGATTATGCTAACAATTGAGGGATCAGCTTCAAAATTAGAATTCATTTCAGATAAGGTCTCCAAGATTTGAAGATTGAAAGATTCACGGTTCACCACAATTGGCCTCCACTGCCATCTCAAACTAAGCTTACGAAATAAGAAGGCCCAAGAACGATGTTGACACCAGGTCATTGCCCTCTACCCCTGTGTCTTATGAACCTGATAGGAGTAGTCGTTGCTTGGCCTCCGTGCTATGGATTGTGTGATATCACTCAGATTAGTGGAGGTTTGGCATCGACAGTGTGTTCTCAGTTTTCACTTTTCCTTTGTTGAGAGGGAAGGTGTGCTAGATTCAAGTATGATGGATAAATGAAAGTACCAAGTTCTGACAAACAAAGTCAAACTTGCATTAAACTAAGCTTGTCCAAGCTGAACGAAAAGAGAAGAGAACACTGAAGCTTTAAAAAAAAATTCTATAAAAAAATTAAGCTCCAGTGTTCTCTTCTCTTTTCGTTCAACTTGGACTCCTAATTGTGTTCACTCAATTTGTCAGTTTTCTCTGAGATGATCCACAGCCTCATTCACTGATGTAGCAACAAATAGACTTCTTTTTTAAAACCCATGCGAGTTCAATAAAAACTAGAACTTTGTTCTTCTTCCTACAGAGCGAATGGAAAAGAAAGGTTCTTCGTAATTGTGGAAACTTAAATGAACAGCTAGATGGTTCTTGGCATGACATTTCTACACGTGTACCAGTATGTCTAACACCATAAGTTGCAGGGATAACTTGAGACTTGAAAGCAAAGGTCTTACTAAAGAGGCATATACAGTATGTAGGAATCACATTCCACATGACTGCAAATATCCTGTAAAAATCATCAATATTCAAGAATTGCAGGTGGCAAAAGTAGGATAAAGTTGGATCATCATTATTTTCCCTATTGCTTTCAGTCTATGCCCATTTCAAAAGAAAATGATGTGCTATCTCAAATGAAAGATGTAGTAATATCAAGCTAGAATACTAGTGCAATTACTGCTGCTCTACATGCTGATCAACATAAAACACGCTGTTATTCTCGTCTTTCCATTGCCTAATGTAATAGCAAAACCTCTAACTGGCGAAATTGTAAGTGTCTACATGCTTCATGTGGCCACCTCCTCATCTTAGACAACTACCAGGTGAGCTCTATGCATCACTTCATGAGTCCTCCCGACATCTAGTGCAGTTTTTTTAGGAAAAAAAATGGTGAAATGCATATCATCAAAACAAAAGAAACTCCAAGGGAGGAGTTCCTCAATAGGAAAGGAACTGGACAACATTATTCATCAAGGCCATCATTAATCCACCATAAAAGCATATATATTATCTCCCTCAAATAGAACCAAAGTTTCACTTTAAGAGCAACCTAAACATGCCTTTATGCATGAAATGAGCAGAATCTACTTCTGCTCCTTTGTCAACTGAAAAAATTAAATTCAATCAGGTGACTATGACCACCAGGATTTCTTAGAAGGATAATCGATCAGTCAAATAGAATATTGTTCTAAGAATATTCCAAGAACAACTGTCTTGGAGGAATGGGAATCCATAACTTTGTAAACCGGAATCGAGAGGCTGGTCAATTAATTTTCTTTAGAAGTAGGAAGCTGATTAATAAATAGTTGCAAGTTCATCTTCTATTTTTGTTTTTTCGAGGGATAACTGGTTGCGAGACAGTCTTTTATGGCCTGAGCTTAATGATGCTGGGAAGTGACGTAGTTCTCAAAATCTTGATTTATGAATAATAGTTTGGCACAAAATACCCCAAGTTGTAGACCTTAAACCTATAGCAACTTGATAAACAAGATTGGATTCGCCAGCCTTTATTTGCTCCAAACTCAAAAGTTCACTATGCTAGTTTAAATTAGCAAATGACACATAGATATGCACACATTACAATTTACATAAGAAGCACCAGTAAGAAATCCCAACATAGTATACACAAAGTAACATACAGTAGTTGAACATTATGTTGAAAAGATGATTATAGATGCAACTCCATTACTGATTCTAAAAAGAGCCCTAATCTAATCAACACAAGCCAATCTATCAGTTCCAAGGAAATAGACAGAACAATAATCTAATTAATTCCAAAACATTACCATCATCATGACTTTGATTCCCAGAAGATGAAACTACTTGTGAATCAAGTGTCTTATTAGGAACCTGAAAAAATTTCAAAAAATAAAAATCAAAACTTTCTCCAAATTCACACACTAACATGAATTCTGATAACATATTCAGACACCCTTTTCTCTAAATAAAAGGTACTATAATCGTTTCTTTACTTACAGAAGTGGAAGCACAGAGGTGAAGCAGAAAACAAGTAAGTAGAAACAAAGGGAACAGAAGTTTAACAGCCATCAGTATCATCACTTTTTCTCACTGTATAGCAAAACCTAGAATGATTTTGAGTGTGGGGTTGGGCATTGTGGATATGGGGTGGGTGAATAGGGTTTTTTTTAGAGAGAGAAAGGTCAAGAGTTCACATTTGGAGTCTCCAATGGTTAGTTGAATTTCTTTGAAGAAGAAAGGGTTGTTCAGACAGTAGTTAATTTCTCACCTTATGTTTGTCCCCACCATTTTTAATGACTTCCGTCAAATTCAAGGAACAACTTTTTTTCCTAATAGATTTTGGATTAAATTTAAAAATTTCTTTCAATTTTAAAATAGTTTTAAGACGTCTAGAAAAAGTTAAAAGTTGCATAGTTTAGAAATATATGAAATGATTTGGAACATCTTTGACTCGGTTTATGAACTAGACTTTTCTATTCCATGAAATTCATTTGGATACTTAACTTTTAAACTTATTTGATACGATCGTATGTGACATTAATTTAATCAAATTAGTAAAGTGTGTGTTATACGTAAATTAAAAGCAAGAATCTATTTAAAAGTTGTTGAATATATGTATGTGACGGAGACAGAGGCGAATCCACACTTTGGAGAGGGAGTACACGTGCACTCACTAACTTCCAAATAAAAACATATGAATATCTATTTTGAAAAACTGACAGAAATTAGAATATAGTTAACAATACACCCATGACAAGTATAAGCAGGGGCGGACCCACACCCCCTCGGCAAAAAATTACTTCTATGTATTTCTGTAATATATAATATATTTTGAACCCCCCTCAATGACAAGGAGAAACTGATAGTGCAGTGGCAAGTCCCCCTGAAATTAAGCTTCACGCACTCGTTTGAATCCCTAGGATAGTGTTTAATTTTTTTCCTTTTTAGTTTCAGTTTTTTATTTTAATTTTTAGTTTCATTTCTATTTTTCACGTTTTAGGCTCTTTTTTTATTATTTTTTTTCTTTTTTAGTTTCAGTTTTTTATTTTAATTTTTAGTTTCATTTCTATATTTCACATTTTAGGCTCTTTTTTTTTATTAATTTTTTTCTTTTTTAGTTTCTGTTTTTTATTTTAATTTTTAGTTTCATTTCTATTTTTCATGTTTTAGGCTCTTTTTTTTTATAACCGAGAAATATGTCTGTGATCCGCCCTTTGGACCAATCACAACCTTCTAAACTCGGTGGATAATGGGCCCGCCCCTCTACAATTCTCCACTTAAATACCGGGCTTCGCTTTGCATGGCGTGGGGCTTGAACCTGTGACCTAAGCCACAAATCCTCCATCTTTTGCCACTTGAGCTAGGCCTTGGGGGCGACATTTTAGGCTTATTTACACGCGTTTTAGGCTTATTTACACGTTTATACTTTCTTTCTTTTTTTTCTTTTTTAGTTTCAGTTTTTTTTTTTTTTTTTTTTAGTTTCATTTCTATTTTTACACGTTTTAGACTTATTTACACACGTTTTAGGCTTATTTATACGTTTATACTTTTATTTTTTGAACCCCCTAAATAAAAATCCAGTTCTGTTTTTCACGTTTTAGGCTTATTTACATGTTTATACTTTATTTTTCGAACTCCTGAACGAAAATCCTAGATCCGTCACTGAGTATACTTGCGCTACTGGTACAAGCTAGAGATACCATCCTTGACACCAATGTTCAAATCCAACTAAATCTAAATTTATGAGAATCTGATATAAATATCAAATATCGAATTAGAAAATTAAAAAAAAAAAATGGGACTGCACATCGATCAAAATGGGTCAGTAGATGGACTAATTTGCACCTATCCTCAAATATAAGGGACCAATTGTGTCTATTTCTCGTACTTAATTAGTCAGTGCCCAATGGAAGTAGGCTTTGACATCAGTGTGGATTTTTTGGGAAATGGGTGGCCGGACGATGGAATGGGCGGCGAGAGCAAACCACCTGGGTGGTCTACCGCGGAAAGTGGTGATCACGGCGGTAGGTACTTTCGCTAAGGTGGTGGCCAATCTACTGAACACCACCACCGTGCACAACGGCGACACCCTTATCCGGCTAGTTCGATCCCGCCCAGCCGGCGTTCCTCTCCTCACCGTCAGCAATCACATGTCCACGTAAGTCACTTTGTCTCTTCATTAGGAGCTCTCTGTGATAGTGATGTATGCTTTCATTGAAACTTTTGCTAGTTGAAATTACGGAGAAATTGTTTATTGGCCAAAATACCCATTATTGAGATAAATGCTTAACAGACAATGAATTACAGAAATATTTTTGTGTACAATCTTTTTAGTTCAATCTTTGTTGATATTGGTATGAAATGTGCCCTGATATAGTGGAATGCATATAACTGAACTCCATTTTGGGGTTGAGGCATATTTGATTGTTGATTTAATCATTGATAGAGTGAATTTCTGGAATTCTTTGATTGTTGTAGTCATCGTCTCTTATTTCCTATTGTGTGTCTAACTGCAGGTTGGATGACCCAGTTATGTGGGCATTCAAAGGTTTTCCAATTTGTGATGCAAAGCTGGCTCGTTGGGTACTGGCAGCGGAAGACATATGCTTTAAAAATACAGTATTGTCATACTTTTTCCGGATCGGTGTGTAATCTGTTGGTCTGGTACACTTCTGTTCTTGTATTTTCATGCCCTATCTTTTGGTGTTTTTATTACTTTGACGAACTTTATATCGTAGCGGGATATATGGTCTGTGTGTTTGGTGGGTGATTTGGAAGGAGAGGAACCAAAGATGTTTGAAAGTGGACATGTATTTTCATCGCAGATGCATTCCCTATGAGAATATTTACACTATGAAATACAGATGTATTTCCCTTTTGGGCTTTTGGTGTAGGCTTGAAGATATGAAATACAGTTAATAGGATGATAGGTTTTCTTAGCTTCCTACATTGATTGTAAAGGAACTGATCTGTATGTAATTTTTGGCACAATCCTTGTGTGTCATTTATACAACCTTACCATTCCCAAAAAACGAACTCCATATCGTAGTAGGGTTCAAAAGTGAAAAGAAAAATGCTAGTTGCATTTTTGTAGCAGAATATTAGGTTCCCTTAGGAAGGACGGAGCATGTTTTTGCATAAATATTCTACAAGAACTTTGAGAATATCTGGAGATTATTTACTTAAAAGAAGTTCAGTAGAGAAGGAGCTTCTGGGTGTAGGAATGATGCAATAAATGTCTTTGGAACCAGTTTTATAATCGAAATAAAAATGTGTACCAGCTATGTTTATAAACTGAAGTAGTCTCTCAAAACTCAAGGTTATATCTTAGTGGAATAGGATTGTGATTTAGCTTGAAACTTCCATAGTAGCTCTTACTCTAATATGCATGTGTGCCTATGGTTTCTGTGCCGTTCACTTGGATATCAAGCTTTTCATATTGAGTGGTTATTCAGATCTGCACCCAAGCTTCTGTACAGCAAGCTTTCATATTGATCTATTATCCATATATGCACCATGTTTCTGTTTAACATGCTTCTTTATTGATCAGTATTCAGATCTGGATCTGGATCTGTGTGGTTTATTCTCCACTTACATGTATATCAGTCAATTTTATATTTTCTTATTTCCCTTGCTAGAGCGAGAAGTAGAAGACTCTTAATTTGATAGGCATTAGGGGATTTGAGGTTTTTTGGTTTTATTTGCAACAGACCTACATGAATCACTCAATTTAATACAAACATAATTGTTGGTGTGGGTTTCTTCTCACTGTGTGAAGATATGCAGGTAAATGTATACCAATAACAAGAGGAGGCGGAATATATCAAGAACATATGAATGAAGCTCTTGATCGTTTGACTAACGGAGCCTGGGTAATACGTCTTTTATCCCTTGCCTTGAATTCTTTCATCTAGTTATGGATGTTAGTGTAAAATTTTCTAAATTTCTGCTTAGTCCAATTGATCTTTTTTTACACTCTATGGGTTATTTTGTTACACTAAAATGGATATGCATATGATATTATGTTATTCTGGAATTGAGGACTGAATTTCAAATGATCTAGTGTTGCTTAACGTAACCTCCATTTCATCCAGAATGCATGAGAATATTGTATAATGTTCTCAGCAGTTCCTATTAAGTTTTTGAAATGACATGTTTGGCTAAAGACTAACTTCCAAATGGGCAGCTGCATACATTTCCAGAAGGGAAGGTCTGTCAAGAAGATGCTCCTATAAGACGATTGAAGTGGGGAACTGCCAGTCTCATTGCTCGTGCCCCCGTGACTCCAATTGTCTTGCCAATTATCCATCATGGTTTTGAAAAGGTAGGTTATTGACATAGTAGCCTGTCCATACACAGAAATGAACAATGTGGGCTAATGCCTAAATAGCAATGGATAATGGATCCATTTGGTTTTGGCTGTTTTTGTTAGTAATACACTATGCACAATAGGTAGGCCTTCTTAGGATGTTCGAATTATTGTGATTCTGTAATCTATAGTACGGTTATATATGTTACTTTGGTTGGTTAATTCACGTGCTTCTGTGTGGAACTAATTTTATTGGAAGAATAAGGTAGTGGTAGCTTAGAGGATTAGAGGTCATGCAGTTCTTAAAATGTTTATAAATCACCCCGTTGCATTTATGGCACTGCTTCATTGTTGTTACAAAGTCCATTGATCCTTTTGTCAGCTTCACTAATAAAGTGACACGCCTTGCCAATACCATAGTTGCTTTCTCCTTTCCCTCTGGTCCCATCCTTAGAAAAGAAAATAAGAGCGGCCAAAATGCTGTGACTGTCATAAATTTCAGCTAACAATCTCCTGCTCTTCTTTATGCTCACTCCATTTAGAGGAGATAAAATTCAGAGTTACTTACGTATGCACATGTGCATCGGTCGTAGTTCTGTGGACACGTCTATTTTCGTATCCAAATTAAGTACTGCTTATGAGGTTGAACCAGCTTTTATTTGAATAATTCAAATTTGATCCTTGGGATTGTGATACATTGTGTGCTTTGATCAATTTTCAGGTTATGCCTGAGAACTATGCTTTTGGGAGAAGACCTCCAGTTCCTTTATGGAACCAGGAGATTAAAATAGTTGTTGGTGAGCCAATGGAATTTAACCTTCCTGAACTGCGAGAGATGGCTCTATCTCAATCTCGAGATTCATCTCTTTCCAGTGGGCAGTGGCCAAGAAACATCCTTGGGGGATTGGACGAGGCAGCACAAAAATGTCTGTACATGACTATATCTGATCAAATTCGAACTACCTTGGAAAACTTGAGGAATTTTAGTAAATCTTATGCGAAGGTAGAGCAATAAAGTAGGCACTTTCCAAGCATTTAAAGGGAATTCATAAAGTGCATCTGTTTTGAAGGTCTTGTAACTTTTCATTTCAAGATTTTGATAGTTTGAGGGTAGACTTCTCATCCCTTAATTGAGGACGCAGGGTAATATATTTTCCCGATATCATCCTTGTAGCTGCATTTTTTGCATTTTGAAATGAAAGATATCACATTAATTCTTCAAAACTGAGAGTTGTAGATTTCCTGATTGACTATATTGCCTCAAACCTTCTTTTGGTTGCTGACAAGACACATTCTTTACTAGGAATGGTAATAAAGGAACCATGTTTATGTGTCTAAAGGTGAAACATAAGATGGACCATTCCTAGAGAGTGGATGTGCAAAAAAACCTTGGTGAATTTCTTCCAAGGAAAATCTATGTTCAAACGCCTATTAAATTTGTACAACCAAAGGGTTGAAAGGTAAAATTCTATTTGATGTTTCATATTCATCCAACAAATGCAAGACATGTATTTTTTAGTCACAACTTAATTACGGAAAAATGATTAGTATGGTGTAGACACCCGATGCGGGATACTAGATTTTAAAAGACTGCACGGTGGCTGGCGCTCCTTCCAGAGAAAAAAAAAAGAAGATAGATAAAACTGAGTACCAAGATGATAAGCCAATGATAGTTGTTCTACAAATATGCAGCATCCTCCGCTATTTCCTTCTCCAGTTCCCAGCCCTGAAAACAGTAGAAGAAACTGTGTCATAGCTTTCACTACTCCACAAAACTACGCACCAAGATTATCTGAGCTCATACACCTCAAAGGATGGACACCCCTTTGGTGTCCTACCGTCATTGTTGAATCTACGGAACAAACAATCTCTTCCATTCATCACTACCTCAACCCACAAGCTGGTATCGATGAACCCAATTCGTTTCTTGAAGAATTTTCAGCTCTAGCATTCACTTCAAGAACTGGGATTACAGCTTTTTCACAAGCTTTATCTATTAACCCCACACCCCCATTAACCCCAAATGGAGAAATTCTCACAATTGCAGCTTTGGGTAATGATGCTGAGCTTCTGGATCGAGATTTCATTCGAAAAATGTGCGAAAACCCTGAAAGAATTCGAGTTTTGGTTCCTTCAATTGCAACCCCATCAGGGTTAGTGGAGACATTAGGATTAGGCCAAGGGAGAAAAGTGTTATGCCCAGTTCCGTTGGTGATTGGGTTGAATGAACCACCTGTTGTGCCGAAATTCCTTGAGGATTTATCGAAAAGGGGATGGATTCCAGTGAGATTAGACGCGTATGAGACGCGATGGGCAGGGGCGAAATGCGCGGTGGATGTGGTGACAAAGAGTGAAGAGGAGTGTGGATTTGATGCAATTGTGTTTACTAGTACTGGAGAAGTGGAGGGTTTGTTGAAGAGTTTGGAGGAATTTGGATTGGATTGGTCAATGGTGAGGAGGAGATGTCCAAGAATGGTAGTGGCTGCTCATGGCCCTGTTACAGCTGCTGGTGCTGAGAGTTTGGGTGTTGGCATTGATGTGGTAAGTTCCAATTTTGGTAGCTTTAATGGTGTTGTTGATGCACTAGCTCATAAATGGAAATCATTGGAAAATCAAGAATCTTGAAATTTGGTTTTTGTTGTGAATTCTTTGTTACCAAAATCAAGAATCTTGAATTTGGTTTTTGCTAATCATGGAAGGTTTGATGGAGCTAGAATTGTTCTAAATGTGTCTAGCAAACCTCTTTCAAATGGATTAACAATTTGCTATTTATAGCCAAAATTTCTTTAATTGTCTAGTCACAGC
>JAJOOE010006202.1:0-31042 GCA_036250405.1 Solanum raphanifolium | reverse complement strand
ATATATATATATATATATATTATACAATAAAACAGACAACATAATATCATTATATGCTTCAACCATATTAAAAAACTAAAGTAAAATACTTAATACATGGTAAAATTCATTATGTATACCAACTTACTTACATGCAAATTCTACCATTATAGAAATAATTTTTTACATATATACTTATAAACAATAACACTAACATACTGCATACAGACTAGTAAAAATAAAAAAAACATATCTTTCAAACTGTCATAATGTATAATAAACAATGATCAAACAAATGCAACTAGAGAATATAAAAATAAATTGTGCAATATAAATTACCAACAATATGCTACCAACAAACAGTGGATTTTTTAAACTAATTATATACAAATCAATCTACATATAATAACAAACTAAATTACTAATAAATAAAAAAGAGTCAATAGACAACTTACATTGACATCACCTGTAACTTTCACATTAAACCCCTCTTTCTGAACTGATCTATTCTCACTATTGTATGTTTCATTATCACATTGATCCTTAGATTCTCCGCATGCAATTTCATTCATTTTACCACACTGAAAATTGAAATATAAGTTATACTACATGTTGAAACTCAGTAATCCGTAAATTTTTTTAATATAAAAATTATTTTATAAGCAAATAATAAGTCCATATATTAATAAGTAGTAGACTAACCCGTTCAACACCTAAATCTTTTTTGGTTGAAACATCATTTTGAAGAGATTTCAACTCTTGAATGATATGTTTGAATGGTGAATCCGTAAACGCCTTCATTTCAACAAACTTAGCATCTACCTTTTTTTCAAACTTTTCCAAATCATTACGAACCTAACAAAAATTAAAATGACATTAATGTTTCTTCAACCAAAATTCTGACAGTAAGTAAATAATATTTATAATCAAACCTTCAAAACTTCTTGGGCAATTTTCTGCAAATTCTTATTAAATGATAAACTCGGATCACTTCCAACTTTTTGTGAAGAAATATGAGGCAAATCTTTGTCATGTCGTCGAATGACACAATGAGTCTGTAAATTCTCATTTTGCCTTACAGATCTATCACGTTTACTCTTCTTATTGAATGGAATATCAGTCAAAACAATTAGGTTTTCCGCCTCAATGATAGCAAGCTCCTCATCCATGAACACAAGATCTTCAAATATATACTAACACAATAATAATAAATTATGAATATACACTACTCATAAAAAAAAAATTAATAATAACAATATAACTTCTATTACATGATTGCCGTGTTTTCTGAACATTCCTTTATTGAGATGGTCAAAATATATCTTGTTTTTTGATGTATCCCAATTGAAAAGTCTAGGCGTTCGATTGGATTTACGAATTGCAATTGAACCATCAACTTTGTTACAACATTCATAAAACCAAATTTGCAACACGAGCGAAAACCCTTTAAACTTCACATAATTCGAATCTTTTGCCATTTGACTTGATATGGAATGACGAAGATTGAAAAAGGAGAGATTGCCCCAAGGGTACGTAATGTACTGTCCCGACTCAACACATAAGAAGTGATCTTTTGGAATATGTGAAAATTGTGGTGGAGATGACAATATGAATGTACTAATGAAATAAATTATAGACATATTAAAAAAGACTTCTTCCTGAATCATCTCATCTTCTTTAAACACTCTTATGAAATCAGTTTTCAAAACCTTATCAACAACATTTGGAAAGTAACGAGAAAGTAACTTTGAAGTACTGTTCGGATCATTATCAAAACCCATACACCCACCACACTTAAAACCAGTAATTACCAAAAATTCTCTAAGCCCAAAATGCATTTCTTTACCATTTATGTCAAACAGAAACATATCATCCCGATTGTTAGATAAATGATGAACAAGACTTCTAATAATCTGAGGTTGGACTTTCAATTGGGATAAGTCTAATAGATAATCAAAAGGAGACTCTTTAAACAAATGAACACTGCCAATTTTTTCAAGTAGCTTTGTTATATCAAACAAAAACGTTGACATTAACATAAGAACACCAACGCGATTGTTTCTTCTTGATCTAAAAATAATATATTAAAAATCAATAAATTATAATAGTCCTAAAATGCAAAATTTATAATATAAACAAAGAAATATTTGCATCAAACAGTACATTACTAAAAAATGACCGTAAAAACATACCTTTGGTGGTACTTATGTTGCCTTTTTCCTTTTATTATTAATCAACCTAGCCCATTTTTTACTTAAACCATTCATACCTTTGCTCACCGAACCCCCATCAACATTCTAGGGCAGAAAAAAATTAATTAATGTTACAAATCTTTCTAATAAGAACAAGATTCAACACTTGCATGTCACAATAAAACATAAATTTAATCAAATAAATAAATACCTTTAAATTCTGATCATTATTTATTCTTAATCTTTTAGAGAGGGGGATTTCATCCTCAAAATCGTTGTCATGTGGATAATGATCTTCTAGCAATTTTTCTTTTCCCTTCGATTTTGTATCAGCCCCATAATCATCTTTTTGTTGAACTTTGTAGGATGATGAAGAATTGATAACAATACACTCATTAGTTCTATTAGATGGTCTTGAACAGCTGATCGGCGGGCTATCAACGACTACCACGGATTTGTTAAATCTAGGACTTTTACGTGGAGTCTTTTCCATCGAACAATGGTAAATTTTTTAGTTAGTTGGATTGTGAATCGTTTCTGTGAAGAAGATTTTAGGTTTAAGAAAAATAGAAGAATATGGAAGAGATAACCCTTTTGACTGCCCAAAATATTTTCAAGATTTCTTGAAACTATAACTCCACATTGATAAGTACACCGCCTTTCTTGGTAAAAAAACAACTTTATCAAAAAAGAAATAAACTAATTATGATCCCAAAAAGGTCCACTAAGCCTAAAAAGGGAAAAAAATACAAGTAATGAAACATGTGTATTGGAAACTGTTTAGGAGAGAGAATATTTGATAAATATTAATATCCTAATTATACTGTAAGATCCCGTACTTTTTCTCTAATCATGTATAATATATGTGGCGTAGTATGGCATGGTTATATGAGGTGTATATGACTTTGTATCGTACATTGGAGATTAAGATTGCAAGTAGGTGGCAATATCAAGGAACTAAACTAAAATTTTAGGTCAAAGGGACCCCTCAAACAAAGTTCATGATAAAAGAAATGGCTCGGGTAGAACTTCACGCGTTTGAAAGGTTTAACTTGTCCCATACCTTGTGGATAAGCCTATGAGTGTAAAACATGCTAAGAATAGTGTGTTGTGAGGTATTATAATAGCACAAGGGTCGTATGTTAAGTTTGGAAGTCAAGAAAATTAGTGAAACCAAAGTCGGCAAAAGTTATTGAAGTTTCTCTAATAATATTTTGGGTCAAATGTCTTGGATGTTTTCTCCCAATATATAAAGAGTTAGAAGGCTTATCACCCATTAAATCAAAAGCCTACGAGTCTAGTTTGCAACGCACAAAACCCCGTATCCAACCGACATTAGAGTAAAAAGTGATATGGGTTTTACTACGTACTGCTGGGGAAGAATCTGGGTTGGATCCGGGTCGAGTAAAAAATGTGGTATATCGGCTTACTCAACATTTTAAGCAATGAAAACATTTCATTTTACTTTCAAACTAGAAATAAAGCTTAACAGAGGATTCCTATGGAGTACTTGCATGATGAAGGTCAGTTTTTGACGATTTCTACCATTAAAGATCGCCCCCGTGCCTAGAAACGTGATCTCTACATGTGGCAATCGTTTTCCCCTTCTATTAGCTGCGTTTGTAGCAAGTTGTTGAAGATATAAATTTGTAGTTATTGGTGTTTCTTCAAGGTTTACACTTGGTTAACTAAGGTAATCATCTCAAGACTCTTTTATGATTGTTTTTATGAAGTTCTATGGACATTTCGTCAAGTTGAGGCCATTTTGCAAATCTGCCGATTTAAGAACAATTATGAAATGTTTATAGGTGTGTACCATCTGTGTATATATAGTGTTTGCGAAGTTTAGGACGTAAGGAACAACTTTCGTGAAGAAGCTACGGCCATTCGAGCATTCATTGGAAAGGTATGTTAAGGCGAAGCTACGTCCCTCATTTTAGCACCACTCATGGGAAATTCCTAAAACGCCGAATGTGATATTTTGCTATTCTCTTGCTAGAAAGACCTTCAGTGAAAGGCATTGGGATCTCAGCTGAATTATTTTCATGATTCTATTATTTTGATATTTCACTCGTTCGGATAAATAGTGTTCGACATCTACATGTCATTAAATCAGTTTCCTTGATTATATGTTCGCACGTATGAATTCATATTCTTCCTTGGGTGATGTGAATTAAAATGTCTCGTGAGACCCTTACTACTTATGACCAGCCTTCTTTCTCCACTAAGGTTATTATTTAAAAAAATCTTTAAAGTAGCTCACGACCTTCAAAACCCTCAAACATAATTTAAATGTAAACTATTAGAACACTTGGTTTTTGAAATATTTCTTTTATAAATTATCTAGGAACCAAGTTAGGAACTAAGTAAGTCACCTTAAACTTGTTATGAATATCAACAAGGTTAAGTTATCCTTCTAAAATTCGAGTTAACTTTTCAAGCTTATTTGGAAGAACATATCAAGTTCCATGAGATTGTTATAGGTCATATGAAAGTTATTATGGGGTTATGAGAACAAGACTACAAACGGGACAAGTTTGACAACATGACAACAGTAACTCATAGGTGTTATAAATCCATGACATGACATGCTATGCATTCTACTCCCGAGCTATAATCGCGAGGTATGGGGCCTATTGCCTATATTTATACGTATGAGACACAGATGGCCACAAGTTGGCGAGTATGATGTCGGTTCACTACCGGAAAGCACCACCATTGCTAGCATTTGGTTGGGTATGTCATGCATTTGCTATATATATATATATATATATATATATATATATATATATATATAAGTATTCACGACATACGATTATACGAGCATACTATTAATATTTAAGTAGTAAGGGGCTAAAGGTTAGCCATGGAGATTATTTGGGTTTCAGTTTCAGGTGGTATCTCTATTACCCTTTTACAGTAAATGTTTATGATTTTACTTTTCGCTTTACATACCAGTACATTTTTATTCGTACTGACGTCCCTTTGGCTGGGGACGCTGCTTTTTGTTTTGTGTGAGTAGGTACAGGCAGGGGCTCTAATCGACCCACCCGCTAGGATTCAAGTTCAGCTATGACTTGGTAAGCTCCATCTTATCTTGGGGAAATCAGAGGATGTTTACTTTTGTTATACAGTTTGGGTATAGTCGGGGCCTTGTACCGACAGTGCTTAAGTCACTCATAGAGGCTATTGTGGACACAATATTCTGGGTTTTCTTTTTGTATGTTTCAACCTTCAGCCAATAGTCTTGGCATGTATATATATGTGTGTGTAAGTTGGTATGTTTTTGGTTGTGCCCTCATCGGCTAGATAGCACATCTTTATTTTTTTTTTATTTGTCTACCATTGTTTGTATGGTTATTCTCTTTCAGGTCATGACCTCTGGGTCCAGGCTTCACTTTTTAGAGGTTGTGCTGCCCAATATTTTTATCTCACAAGTTTGGTTTAGCTAGTATGTTTCAGTGGGTAACTCGATGTATTAGGGTATCGAGTGCCAGTTACGCCTCCTATTTCGGGGGGTGACAAACTTGGTATCAGAGCAGGTCGTATCCCGGGGGGGTCCACAAGTCGTGTCTAATAGAGTCTTGTTTATGGGTGTGTTGTTCACCACACTTATAATTAAGAGGCTACAGGGCATTTATGAATGGTTACCTTTCATTAAACTGATAGATCGTGCTATAGTGCAAAAGTATAAGAACATTTGAAATCTTAGTCGTGCTTTATGTTTCTTATCTAACAGGCTACACTCGCTCCAGATATGGCAGATCGAGAGATAGGTATGGATCCAAGGGATGGTGCTAGATGTTCCCCACTGGGTCAAAGAGATAGATTTCCCTCGGAGGCACAGGGTGGATCTCCAGTACCCCTAGTACTAGCCTCCCCGGCACCTGTTGAATCCCGAGGAGATACAGTACCCCCAGCCTCATCAGTTCCATTGGTACCTGAGGAAGCTACGGACATAGGACCTCCAGTACCTATTGTTCCTCCACTAGAGATCTCTAGGGAGCAAGGGATGAGAGAGGTAGTTCAGTTGCTGACTAGGATGGTTTTTATTCATGAGCGACAACTGGAGTCAGGAGTAGATATTCATAGAGACCGATCAGAAAGTTGGAAGGTACGAGAGTTTCTTCATTTAGCCCCTCCGTTATTTATAGGATCTAGTCTTATTGAGGATCCCCAGGACTTTATAGACCATATATATAGATTATTGAGGGTGATGCATGCCTCCGTCACAGAGGTTGTGGAGTTGGCTTCTTTTCGGCTACGTAATGTAGGCATCCTTTGGTATGAGGCATGAGAGAGATCTAGAGGACTTGATGCTCCGCCATCAGAGTGGGATGACTTCTCTGAGGCCTTCCTTGCCAACTATTTGCCACGGGAAGTTCGAGAGGCCCGTCTTGACCAATTTATCAATCTAAAGCAAGGAACCATGAGTGTGAGGGATTATAGCCATAGGTTTAATTCTTTGGCAAGATATGCACTAGATATTGTACGTACCATGAAAGGCAGAGTTCATCGTTATGTTGATGATTTGGCAGATCATTTGATCAGAGATTGTATGGTAGCATCCTTATCAGATGATGTAGATATTTCCCGCATACAAGCTTTCGCTCAGACTACAAAGGACCTTTCTAAACGGATTTGTGATACCCACATGAATAGGGAGCAGAGTAAGAGGGCCCGTACTATGGGGTCTTATAGGGAGCAATATGGTGATTTTAGGCCCCCTTTCCATCGATATCCACCTCGGCCAGCGGGTAGTGTCTCACCACAGGTGCAGGGACCGCGGTTTGATTGTTATAGTCAGTCAGGACCAGGTAGAGCTTAGGCCAGCCTGAAGGTCGTCGACAGGATCGTTCCGTACAGGTAAGACATCCCACTTCTCATTGTACATAGTGCGGTAAGCCGCACACTGGGTAGTGTAGACAGGGTTCAGGTGCATGTTATCATTGTGGGCAGACATGACATTTTATTAGTCGGTGCCTGAGGTTGAGCAGAGGTGATCTAGCTCAGCCTTCAGGATCCACAACAACATCTTCACCCTCAATCCATGCCCCACGACCAGGACCACAGTCTACTCATGGTCGTGGTAGAGGGAGAGGTGAATGAGATACATTTCGAGCGGTGGTCAGAATCGCTTTTATGCACTCACAGGACGACAAGATTCAGAGGCATCCCCTGATGTTCTTACAGGGACGATATTTTCTCAAGTTGTTTACGCATTGATAAACCTTGGATCTACATTTTCATATATTACTCCATTTATTGCTAGTAAGATTGACATGAAATCTGAGTTGTTGCCACAACCAGTTGAGGTGTCTACATCGGTTGGTGATTCTATTTTATCTAGTCGTGTCTATCGGAGTTGTACGGTATTAATTAATGATCGTCCAACCTCCGTTGATTTAGTTGAGTTGATTATGCTAGATTTTGATGTTATCATGGGTATGGATTGGTTGGCAGCTTGCTACACTAATATTGATTGTCGTGCAAAGATAGTCCGGTTTTACTTTCCAGGTGAGCCAATCCTTGAGTGGAAAGGTAATGCAGCCACACCTAAGGGTAACTTTATTTCATACCGTAGGGCTCGGAAGTTGATTGCTAAAGGTTGTATATACCATATGGTTCATGTACAGGATGTTGATAAGGAGCCCATGACTCTTCAGTCAATTCCTATCATGAATGAATTTCCAATGGTATTCCCTGATGATCTTCCAGGAATTCCCCTAGAAAGGGAAATTGATTTCGCTATAAACTTGCTTCCTGATACGCAACCTATATCGATTCCTCCTTATAGAATGACATCTGTAGAACTAAGAGAATTGAAGGAACAACTAAAGGAATTGATCGATAAAGGCTTTATCAGGCCAAGTACTTCCCCATGGGGTTCCCTAGTGCTCTTTGTTCTAAAGAAAGATGGATCCTTGCGGATGTGTATTGACTATAGACAACTAAATAAAGTCACTATAAAGAATAAATATCCTCTTCCTCGAATTAATGACTTATTCGATCAATTACAAGGTGCCAAATGCTTTTCCAAGATTTACTTACAGTCTGGTTTCCATCAGTTGCGAGTCAGGGAAGTTGATATCCCAAAAAACAGCATTTAGGCCGAGGTATGGCCATTTTAAGTTCCTTGTCATGTCTTTCGGGCTTACAAATGCCCCAGCAACTTTTATGGATCTTATGAATCGGGTCTTCAAACCATTCTTGGATGAATTTGTGATTGTGTTTATTGATGATATTCTTATATATTCAGGTTGGAAGCAGAACATTTAAACCACTTGCGAGCTGTATTGCAGACTCTCCAAGATTGCAGGTTATATGCTAAATTCTCTAAATGTGATTTTTGGCTTACCTCAGTAGCTTTTCTAGGTCATGTTATTACAAGTGAGGGTATTAAGGTTGATGGACAAAAGATTGAAGCAGTGATGACTTGGCCGAGGCCCTTGAATCCGACGGAGGGTCGCAACTTTTTTGGCTTGGCGGGGTATTACCGAAGGTCTGTGGAGGGATTTTCTTATATTTCTTGTAACACCCCAGATTCGTGAAGGAAAAATTTGCAGAATTTTCAAATTTGGCAGGTGCCCAATTCGCATCAGGATTTGGACAGCTTTTAAGTCAATGGTCTTTTTGTCTTTTCCCGTTCTTCTTTTAATTCCTAAATTAAAAGGGTTTTAGTTAGTCATTTAAAATCCTAGAAATCTAACTAGAACTTACCTAAGTCATTTAATTAACTAAAACAAAAGAAAAGAAGAGAGTAGAGAGAGGGGCGGTCGAAACCCTAGCTAAACCCTAGCCGCCGTCGAAAAACGCTAGAAAGTCACCAGAAAGGTCAAGTCCAGCCCTAGTTGATAGTTTCTCGTGGAGATTTCGTCACCAGGTATGTTGGATTTAATTAATGGGTCCCATTCGCCCGTTAGATCCCTAGAATTCAGACGATTCTTGATTCCATGCTATGAACGAAATTAGGGTTCTTGAACGTTTCTTGATTTTTGGGTTTTAAATGTTAGAATGATCCAAATATTGATCATTTTTCAATGATTACGAATGAACCTTGGTAGTTTCTAAAGTTACAGCCGATTTTCATGAAGAGACTGTTTTAAAAACGTTCCGATTTAGAAATCACGTTTTTAACTATATGTTCTAACGTCCACACAGCATGCCACATTTTAGCTATGTTTTAATGTTTCAAATCAGCATGTCCCGTCTTCTTCAGATTATCGTATGAATGTCAGAACCCTAGCTATGTATTTCTTTAGTTTTTGAATTACATGTGTTAGGTAAGACTTTATCAGAAATCAGTTATACATGCCTCAGTATTATACATCAATGTCAGTTTAAATTGTTGCGTTAAATTTTCATGTCTAGTTTTGAGCTATCCAGAACAATTACAGAAAATCAGTCATAATCAGTTTACTACTAAATTCATTGGGACTAGCATAATACCGAGTTGGAGTGGGGTTTAGCGTACCCAAATAGTCCCAGAACTACTAGCCAAGTAGGTTGTAAGTCCCTTCCATGGGCAACAGATTAGTGATCACGCCAGCATGTCTTTATACCTCTGGCAGGGTATATTGGGTCCTCTCGATGGGGCGTATACATCGGACACCACATTCAGTTCATGTGGTTTTATTATCGGTGATTAGTAGCTCCCACAAATCAGTCAGACTCCATTTGCATTGACCATGTTTAGTATTCAGTTTCAACATGTCATAGTTGGTCATTGTATACAGATCAGTCATGTTTAGTATTTTTCGGCATTATATCATATCCATATATATTTCATTGCTTTTTGCTTGGTCAGTTATATATGTATTTCAGCGATACTCCATCCTCATGCTCGGTACCTTTCAGTACTGACGCATATTTTGCGCTGCATCTTCTTGTGATGTAGGTTCAGACTCTCAGCATCCAGATTGCACTTAGATCATTTTCCGATTTTCAGCTCAGCAGATTAGTAGTGGTGAGTCCTCATCCTCCGAGGACCAGAGACATGATATCCTTACTGCTTTCAGTTTTTAGTTTCAGTTTTGCTAGATCTAGTTGGGGCATGTCCCAGCATTTCTAGTCAGTTTAGAGGCTTACTTTCAGACATAGTTAGTTTCAGCCTAGTATGAGTTAATATCTTTTGTATTAAACTCTCTCAATTATAGTATAAGGGTATTCCCCATTTTTCTTTATTTATGATTTTAGCTTCCGCATCAGTTATTTTTATTCATGTTAATTATAGTATGCTCAGATTATGCCAGCAGGGTTAGCTTGGGATCACTTGTGGTCCTAGGTCCCGTGTCCGCGTCTCGGGGGTAGCTCAGGGCGTGACAAACTTGATATCAGAGCATTAGGTTTAAGAGTCCTAGGATGTCAAAAAATCCGCACTAAGTAGAGTCTTCCACATCTAATGAGTAGGAGGCTACAAAGTGTTTTAGGAAAATCTTCACTTTCTTGTTACTCTTATCGTGCATAAGGTATGATCTAATTCCATTCTAACTCGATGTTCTATGTTTTAGTGATCATGCCTTCTCATAGAGTTAACGCTAGGTGAGCTAATGCCAGGAACGCGAACGCAACTCCTCCAGTCCCAGATCATGAAGTTTTAAATGCAGCGTTCAGGAATGCCATTCAGATGTTGGCTCAGAGCATGGCAAATCAGAACAACCAGTGGGTTCAAGCTCCTGTGAATGCTAATGTTAGGTCAGCCACAACTAGGGTGAGAGACTTTGTTAGAATGAACCCTCCAGAATTCTTAGGGTCGCAAGTTGGAGAAGATCCCCAAAACTTCATTGACAAGGTCAAGAAAATCTTTGAAGTGATGCAGGTAACTGGGAATGATCGGGTTGAGCTAGCTTCTTACCAACTTAAGGATGTGGCTCATATCTGGTATACTCAGTGGAAGGATAGTAGGGGTACGAATGCAGCTCCTATTACTTGGGATTGCTTTAGTGAGACTTTTTTGGACAGGTTCTTCCCTATTGAGTTGAGAGAGGCAAGGGCCCAAGAGTTTATGAATTTGAGGCAGGGTAACATGATTGTTCAGGAGTATAGGCTCAAGTTCAACCAACTCTCCAGGTATGCTTCTCACATGGTTGCTGATTCTAGGGCACAGATGAACAAGTTCTTGTATGGAGTGTCAGACTTGGTTAAGACAACGTGCAGAAATGCTATGTTGTTGGGATATATGAACATCTCTAGGCTCATGACTCATGCTAAGCAGGTTGAGAGTGATAAGCTTAGGGAATGGGCCAAGGAGAACAAAAAGGCTAGAACAGGCAACTATAACTACTCTCAACAGAAATCGGGTGGTGCTAATCTCTCGCAGCAGAAATTTTCAGCGCCTTCATCAGCTAGTGTTCCATCTCCCAGGTTCCATAATGATTAGAAGGGTAGGTCGTCAGGCTCTAAGTCTCAGGATGGTGTTTCAGGTACCAAATGATACCCTACTTGCCCTAAGTGTGGTAAGAACCATCCGAGCGAGTGTCTTGCTGGGAAAGAAGAATGCTTTGGGTGTGGACAGTCGGGTCACATGTTGAAGGATTGTCCTTCTAGACAGGGTCAAAAAGGAAATGGTAGAGCTCAGTGTACTACTACAGCAGCACCAGCAGGTCGCCCGACTCAGCAGGGTAACTCTTATGGTACAGGTGGCGGATAACGCCAAAACAGGCTCTATGATCTTCAGGCTCGATAGGATCAGGAAGGTTCTCCTGATGTGGTCACTGGTACGTTACGAGTCTTTGATCTTGATGTTTATGCATTGTTAGATCCAGGGGCTACTTTGTCTTTTGTAACTCCTTTCATAGCAGTCCAGTTCAGTGTTAGTCCAGAAACTCTCTCAGAACCTTTCTTAGTCTCTACTCCAGTTGGTGAACCAGTTATAGCTAGACTGGTATACAGAAATCGCCCCGTCACAGTCTCTCAGAAAATCACCTCAGCAGATCTTGTAGAGTTAGAAATGGTAGAATTCGATGTCATTCTAGGCATGGATTGGTTACATTCCTGTTATGCCTCAGTCGACTGTAGAACTAGGATTGTTCGCTTTCAGTTTCCAGACGAACCAATCCTAGAATGGAAGGGTAGTAGCTTAGCGTCTAGGGGTCAATTCATTTCTTACCTTAAGGCCAGAAAGATGATCTCTAAGGGTTATCTCTATCATATAGTTCGGGTGAACGACTCTAGTTCTGAAACCCCAGCTCTTGAGTCAGTTCCAGTGGTTAATGAGTTTCTAGAAATGTTTCCAGAAGATCTTCTTGGAGTTCCTCCCGATAGGGAAATCGACTTTGGAATTGATCTACTTCCAGATACCTAGCCTATTTCTATCCCTCCTTACAAAATGGCTCCAGCTGAGCTTAAGGAATTGAAAGAGCAATTGAAAGACCTTCTAGATAAGGGCTTCATCAGACCTAGTATTTCGCCATGGGGTGCACCAGTGTTGTTCGTAAAAAAGAAAGATGGTTCTCTCAGAATGTGCATTGACTATAGACAGTTGAACAAGGTCACAATCAAGAATAAGTATCCCATTCCCAGGATTGATGACTTGTTTGACCAACTTCAGGGTGCTAGTCATTTCTCAAAGATAGACCTCAGATTGGGTTATCATCAGCTTAAAGTCAGAGATAGTGACATTCCGAAGACAGCCTTTAGAACTCGGTATGGTAATTATGAATTTGTAGTCATGTCATTTGGACTAACCAATGCTCCTACAGCTTTCATGGATTTGATGAACAGAGTGTTCAAGCAGTATTTGGACTTGTTCGTTATCGTCTTTATTAATGATATCCTCATTTACTCTAGGAGTGAGGAAGAACATGCAAGTCACTTGAGAGTGGTTCTGCAAACTCTCAAAGATCACCAGTTATTTGCGAAATTTAACAAGTGTGAGTTTTGGTTACAAGCAGTTGCTTTCCTTGGGCATAGTGTCTAGTGAAGGGATTCGAGTAGATTCCCAGAAGATAGAAGCGATGAAACAATGGCCCAGACCTACCTCAAGAGTTTCTTGTGGTTTTATTATTGGTGATTAGTAGCTCCCACAAATCAGTCAGACTCCATTTGCATTGACCATGTTTAGTATTCAGTTTCAGCATGTCATAGTTGGTCATTGCATACAGATCAGTCATGTTTATTATTTTTTGGCATTCTATCATATCCATATATATTTCATTGCTTTTTGCTTGGTCAGTTATATATGTATTTCAGCGATACTCCATCCTCATGCTCGGTACCTTTTAGTACTGACGCATATTTTGCGCTACATCTTCTTGTGATGTAGGTTCAGACTCTTAGCATCCAGATTGCACTTGGATCGTTTTCCGATTTTCAGCTCAGCAGATTAGTAGTGGTGAGTCCTCATCCTCTGAGGACCAGAGACATGATATCATTACTGCTTTCAGTTTTTAGTTTCAGTTTTGCTAGATCTAGTTGGGGCATGTCCCAACATTTCTAGTCAGTTTAGAGGCTTACTTTCAGACATAGTTTGTTTCAGCCTAGTATGAGTTAATATCTTTTGTATTAAACTCTCTCAGTTATAGTATATGGGTATTCCCCATCTTTTCTTTATTTATGATTTTAGCTTCCGCATCAGTTATTTTTATTCATGTTAATTATAGTATGCTCAGATTATGCCAGCAGGGTTAGCTTGGGATCACTTGTGGTCCTAGGTCCCGTGTCCGCATCTCGGGGGTAGCTCGGGGGTGACATTTCTGCACCACTGACAAAATTGACACATAAGGCAACGAAGTTTCAGTGGACCGAGGAATGCGAGCAGAGCTTTCATGAACTAAAAAAAAGGCTTACCACTGCACCTGTCCTAACTTTTCCAGATGGTAATGAGGGCTATGTTGTTTATTGTGATGCCTCAAGAATTGGACTAGGTTGTGTTCTTATGCAGCATGGTAAGGTTATTGCATACGCCTCTAGACAGTTGCGGAAGCATGAGCAGAATTATCCTACACACGATCTTGAGTTGGCTGCAATTGTCTTTTCCCTAAAAAATTGGCGACATTATCTATACGGGGTTCATATAGATGTGTTCACCGATCACCAGAGCCTTGAGTGTTTACTTAAGCAGAGAGAGATGAACCTACGACAAAGGAGATGGATAGAATTATTAAAGGACTACGATGTTGACATTTTATATCATCCCGGTAAAGCTAATGTTGTTGTTGATGCGCTCAGCCGGAAGTCCATGGGTAGTCTAAGTCATGTTAAAGCTGATAAGGCTGGAATTACAAAAGACATATACCAGCTAGTTAGTTTGCAAGTACGCTTGGTAGATGCAGGAGGCGGAGGTTTTGTTGTTATGAATATGGCAGAATCTTCCTTTGTGACTGAAGTGAAAATGTGGTAACATGAAGATCCTGAGCTTATGAAATTGAGGGAAAAGATTCCACTGCATCAACACCCCTTATTTGAGCTAAGTGGAGATGGAGTCCTTAGATACCAGGGTCGCTTATGTGTACCGGCAGTTGGGAAGCTCCGTACAAATATTCTTTCAGACGCCCATTATTCTAGATATTTATCTCACCCTGGAGCAATGAAGATGTATCAGGACTTTCCACATATCTATTGGTGGAATGGCATGACAAAGATATTGCGGAGATGGTAGTTGAATGTCACAACTGTCAACAACTTAAAGCAGAGCATCAGAGGCCTGGAGGCCTAACCCAATATATTGAGCTTCCGTTATGGAAATGGGATATGATAAATATGGACTTCATCATTGGTTTGCCTTGCACTCCATGAAGGTTTGATTCCATTTGGGTAATTATCGATAGGCTGACAAAATCTGCTCATTTCTTGCCAGCTAGGACGACATATTCAGCCGAAAATTATGCTAGGCTTTATATTCAGGAGATTGTTCGCCTTCATGGAGTTCCATTATCTATTATCTCAGATCGAGGAGCTCAATTTACAACACATTTTTGGAGATCGTTTCAGAAAGGTCTAGGCAGTCAGGTAAATCTTAGCACCATTTTTCATCCACAAACTAATAGACAGGCATAACGTACTATTCAGACGGTTGAGGATATGTTACGTGCTTGTGTGTTGGATTTTAAAGGAAGTTGGGATCAACATCTACGTCTTATCGAGTTCTCTTATTATAATAGCTTTCAAGCTAGTATTCAGATGGCCCCTTACGAAGCACTATATGGGCGAAAGTGTAAGTCCACAATCGGTTGGTTTAAGCTCGGGGAGGCAGATTTCCTAGGTCCCAATCTAGTCCAACAAGTGATTGAAAATGGTGCTCTTGTGATTGATGGAAACAGGATAATAACGATAAACTCTTTCTGCTAGAATAGACTCTCCAACAGGTGTAGAAACACAAAAGGGTTCACAAAGTCTTTCAGGAAGAACATCAAACTTATTTGCAACATAAGGAGTTACAAAAGATAAACTTGCTCCTGGGTCTAACAAAGCATACACATCAAAAGCAAAGACTTTGATCATACCAGTGACAACATTTGGAGAGTTCTCTTGCTCATGACGACTGGTGATGGCATAGAGGCGATTTGCTCCTCCACCAGTACTAGAAGTAGCTCATCTAGGTGTCGTCCTGTCTGGGGGAGCAACTGATGAAGATTGGGCCCTATTGTCCAGATTTCCACTACCTTGCTTATTCTTTGGGCACTCCTTCATGAAGTGACCCTCTTGTCCACACTTAAAGCAACATGTCTGGCCTTGACGACACTTCTCTGGATGAACTCTACCACACCTAGCACATACAAGACCCCGGTTACTTCCTTGTGCCATACTATTCTGAGACTGTGCAGGTCCAGCTCTGAAGTTCTGCGAATTTTGTCCCGTGTACTCACTTTTATTTCTGGGTGCAGGTGCACTAACAGATGATGGAGCAGGTCATTTTTGCCTTTGTTGAAAGGACGGACGGTTCACATTACCTTTCTGCTGCCCGAACTCATTACCGGTCTTAGCTCTCTTATTTTTGAACTCTTCTCTGTCCCTCAGCTTTTCTTCCTTAACTTGTTGCACATAGACCATCAACCTTGATATGTCAATGTCCCTAATAAGCATTGCAGCCCTACCTTCCTTACTCGACAACCGAGACAGCCCAGCAACAAACAAACTCATTCTATTCCTCATGTCCACAACCATCTCCGGAGCATAGAGGGATAGTTGTGTGAACTTCAAACTATACTCATGAACACTCAAAAATTCCTGCTTAAGTGTGAGGAACTCACGTACCTTGGCCTCTTTCAATTCTCGAGGAAAGAAATGCCCCAAGAAAGCTTCCTCAAAACAGATCCAACTCGCAGGTGGTGCATTCTCAACTCTGCCCCCATTCCACTGGTCGAACCAAGTTCTAGCAACATCCTTTAATTGATACGCAGCTAGTTCAACCGGCTCAGTATCTGCCACATGCATCACATCAAAAATCTTCTTCAACTCCTCAATGAAGTGATCTGGATCCTTAGTAGTGCTTGAACCCATGAAACTCGGAGGATTCATCCCCAAGAACTCACGAATTCTTAAAGTGTCAGCTTCTTCATGTCGAGCTCCCTTTTGCTGACCAATCTGATTAGTTACAGCTTGACTCAAAATTCTAATTGCCTCTCTGAACTCGGCATTAGAAACTTCCCCTTGATGTTGCACTCCAGGTGCATGAGGTAACTCTTGGTCATCAACATAACGTCTAGGAAGACGCCCTCTGCCAACTCTTCGTGGAGGCATGACTATCTGAAACACGCACAAGCATGAATTAGAAGGAAACTTTTTAGAGACAAACTCTAACGCACGAGATGAGTGTGAAAGAAATGAGAAATCTTCCTAAATGTTGCAGCCTCCCAATTATAGATGTGGCGCGCTTCACACCGATAACTAGGACTCTACAGACACGACTTCATAGACTCCCTAGGACTCTTGAACTCTGTGCTCTGATACCAAGTTTGTCACGCCCCGAGCCTACACCCTGGACGTGGCCGGCACTCGAAGACCATTGCTGGCCCCCAAGCGAACCCTTGGCCTGGCCTTCTTAACTCAGCGGAAACCTAACTCAACAGAATAACTCAATGCCATGCAAGGTTATAAAATAACTTAACTGATGCACAACATGCCAAAAAGGAAACTCGTGTCTCAAAATAGAATATTTACATATATACATAGATGAGAGACTCAATACTAACTGACTGACTGTCTATGAAGCCTCTACATTACTGAGATGGATGTTGGGACAGACCCCGCAACATCCTAATATAACAAAACTAAGAGAACAAAATAACCGAGTCCTCCGGAAAGCAAGGAGGCTCACTACTGACTCTGGAGTGCTCAACTGGATCAACGGCGTGCTGGATGCTGATCCTGGGTACCTGTGTCTGCATCATCATAAGATGCAGGCCAACTGGCATCAGTACATTGAATGTACGAGTATGCGAGCTGGAAAGCTAAACCACAACTTAAGCTTGAAAAGAGTAAAAAGGAACTCTTACCTTGGCTCTGTTAAACTCATGAACAACTAAACTCAATATATAAGGCGATAAGACACATGCAATATATAAAGCTTGTAAAACTATTAAAACATGACATTCAAAATCATATTTATAATATCATAAAAATATCATGCTTCCTCTCAAAGTCTACCTGTGCAATGCATGAATGGAGTCCCATACCCCCATCCATATTAAGCAGAACTCCTCGAAGAACCATGCACTTTCTACTGCTGTGGGAGTATCTCTAACCGACAACCACCACTATGAAACTAAGTGGTGATACAACGTTTTACCTCACGTTGCCCAAGGACCATCCTATACCTTGCTGTGATATAGGAAGCTAACTTTACTAAGTGGATCCACTAGCTTAACTTACGGATTTATCTAAAAAGTATGACCCGTTAACTCCCATGTTGGCTACATGGTTCTTATGGAGAGTTAAGTTAATATGAATTCGTGTCCCCAATTCGGTGCTCAAGACTACTCCCAAAAATACTTTAGATCATAAGTGTTTTTAACACATCGTTCTTTAGTTTGAGATAATTGCTCAAAATCTAGCCCAAAGGCTCACTTGGAATCGATGTTCCTTTTTCTTGAAAACTAGCCCAAAGGCTCTTTTGGAATCATAGTTCCTTTCTTACTCAAATGTAAAAAAACATTTAGAAACTTCTTTGGGAATACTTAGTTCCCTAATAACTTTTGAGGAATGAACTCAACTTTAAACTCTTGACTTAACTTGAAACTTGAGACCCTTTACTTAGCTTGACACTCTATACCCCTTACTTGACTTGAAACTTGAGTCTTAAAAATGAAGTTAAAACGTTCAATTAACTTTTAACTTCACTTGACTTGGAAACTAACTCTCCTTGAATTGGATTTATGGATTCAAGGTGTTTGATCACATGTTATGGATGAGTTCTTGACGTTTAAACGTATCTTTGAGTGTTGGAAATAACAAGGAAACATAGGTACAATACCAAGCAACATGCATGAGAAGGTGGGGGATAAATGAGAAATCTTGGCGTCATTGGTGCTCTGCAAGGCACGGAGCGCCAGCCCTCGAAGTTCAGAGGGGGCCTTCTGGCGCTCTGCTAGGCGCGCCGCCCCAAGGGGGAAAGTTCAGAACCCATTTTGGGGCGCGCTGGCAGGCGCGACGCGCCACCCCTTTCCCCAGAAAACTCGACTTTTCTCCCTTGTTTTGCCAACTCTAAACCACCTTAACTTCAAAGGTTTCAACCCCAAACACTAAGGATCATAAATCCCTCAACATACAAGAGATTTCAACTAAAAAACACAACCAGAAACATGTCCCAAATCAACAAGGAATTCCAACAACACAATCAAGAACATCAACAACACAACCAACAACTTCAACAACACAACCAATCTTTTCTTGAAAATAAAACAAGTTTGGCGTGTGGGGGAAATAACCAACCCAACACTAGGGACTCACATACCTAGTAGGGATCACCCCCCGACGATATCCACGACGATCTTTGACGAAACCTTGCTTCTTCTTCTCTTTCTCCTCTTCTCTCCCAAGCCCTAACTCTCACTCTTTAAAATGGAACAAAAATGATCTAAAAATCAGTCTAACACTACAATATAACCAAAGGAATTGGTTAGGGAAAAGACCAAAATGCCCTTAAAATTTTCGGACGGATTTCCCTGCCAACTGCCCAACTTCTAAAGGGAATAACTCACTCATACGAACTCGGAATCGAGCAAACTCGGTGGCGTTGGAAAGATCATTCCGCGAAATTTGCAACCATAACTAGAACTACACCTAACACATCCTGAGCTAGAAGTTATGACAGCTCAAATTGGCCAAAAACTCACCTTTTTTCCATACTTAGCCAAATTTCCAGATTTTTAAAATTCTTTCCAAAAATGAAAATTTCCAATTTTTAAGCCTCTCCATAGTCATTTCACATTGCCGGATGTTACATATACAACACAGTGTCAACAGAAGTCTTATGCAGATGTTCGCCGACGAAACTTAGAGTTTGAGGTAGAAGATTGGGTTTTCCTGAAAGTATCACCTATGAAGGGCATCATGCAATTTGGAAAGAAAGGGAAGCTCAGTCTTAGGTACATTGAACAGTATAAGATTATTCGAAAAATCGGTATGGTGGCATACGAGCTTGATTTGCCTTCAGAATTGGAAGCAGTTCATCTTGTATTTCATGTTTCTATGTTGCGAAAGTGCATTGGAGATCCTTCACGTATTATGCCCATTGAAAATATTTGTATCGCTGAGAATTTATCTTATGCAGAGGTACCAATAGCAATTTTAGATCGGCAGGTAAGAAAGCTTCGAAATAAAGATGTAGCTTCTGTGACAGTGTTATGGAGAAATAACAATGTCGAGGAAATGACTTGAGAAGCAGAAGAGGAAATGAGGAAGGAGTACCCCCAACTGTTTACGACTTAAGGTGAGTCACATTTCGATTATTGGCAATTATTTCGTCACAACGAGTTAGTTAGATTTTAAGTAGCTTGAAGGTGAAATTTATATGTCTTCTTACGAGATAGCTAAGAGCTTAGTAGTTAAAATTTTCAGAATTTGACTTCAGGTTTGCGACTGTAACAAATATAGACTCACAAATAAAGTACTATGAGAAAAAAAAAATACAACCAAGAAATTGTCTAGATCCATTCGCGGGCGAATATTCATAAGGGGGGCAGAACGTAAGATCCCGTACTTTTTCTCTAATCGTGCATAATATATGTGGCGTAGTATGGCATGGTTATATGATGTGTATATGACTTTGTATCGTACATTGGAGATTAAGATTCCAAGTAGGTGGAAATATCAAGGAACTAAACTAAAGTTTTAGGTCAAAGGGACCTCTCAAACAAAGCTCATGATAAAAGAAATGGCTCGGGTAGAACTTTGCCCGTTTGAAAGGTTTAACTTGTCCCATACCTTGTGGATAAGCATATGAGTGTAAAAAACTGCTAAGAATAGTGTGTTATGAGGTATTATAATAGCACAAGGGTCGTATGTTAAGTTTGGAAGTCAAGAAAATTAGTGAAACTAAAGTTGGCAAAAGTTATCGAAGTTTCTCTAATAATATTTTCTTAACTTTGGGTCAAATGTCTTGGATGTTTTCTACCAATATATAAAGAGTTAGAAGGCCTATCACCCATTAAATCGAAGGCCTACGAGTCTAGTTTGCAATGCACAAAACCCCGTATCCAACCGACATCGGAGTAAAAAGTTATGAGAGTTTTACTACGGACTGCCGGGGCAGAATCCGGGTCGGGTAAAAAATGTGGTATGTCGGCTTACTCAACGTTTTAAGCCATGAAAACATTTCATTTTACTTTCAAACCAGAAAGAAAGCTTAAGAGAGGGTTCCTATGGAGTACTTTCATGGTGAAGGTCAGATTTTGACGATTTCTACCATTAAAGATCACCCTCGTGCCTAGAAAAGTGATCTCTACACGTGGCAATCGTTTTCCCCTTCTATTAGCTGCGTTTGTAGCAAGTTTTTGAAGATATAAATTTGTAGTTATTGGTGTTTCTTCAAGTTTTACACTTGGTTAACTAAGGTAATCATCTCGGGACTCTTTTATGATTGTTTTTATGAAGTTCTACGGACATTTCGTCAAGTTGAGGCAATTTGGCAAATCTGCCGATTTAAGAACAATTATGAACTGTTTATAGGTGTGTACCAGCTGTGTATATATAGTGTTTGCAAAGTTTAGGACATAAGAAACAACTTTCGTGAAGAAGCTACGGCCATTCGAGTGTTCATTGAAAAGGTATGTTAAGGCGAAGCTACGTCCCTCATTTTATCACCACTCCTGGGAAATTCCTAAAACGCTGAATGTGATAATTTGCTATTCTCTTGCTAGAAAGACCTTTAGTGAAAGGCATTGGGATCTTAGCTGAATTATTTTCATGATTCTATTATTTTGATATTTCACTCGTTCGGATAAATAGTGTTCGACATCTACATGTCATTCTATCAGTTTCCTTGATTATATGTTCGCACGTATGAATTCGTATTCTTCCTTGGGTGATGTGAATTAAAATGTCACGTGAGACCCTTACTACTTATGACCAAACCTCTTTCTCCACTAAGGTTATTATTAAAAAAGTCTTTAAAGTAGCTCACGACCTTCAAAACTCTCAAATATAATTTAAATGTGAACTATTAGAACACTTGGTTTTTGAAATATTTCTTTTATAAATTATCTAGGAACCAAGTTAGGAACTAAGTAAGTCACCTTAAACTTGTTATGAATATCAACAAGGTTAGGTTATCCTTCTAAAATTCGAGTTAACTTTTCAAGCTTATTTGGAAGAACATATCAAGTTCCTTGAGATTGTTATATGTTATACGAAAGTTATTATGGGGTTATGAGAACAAGACTACAAACGGGCCAAGATTGGCAACATGACAACAGTAACTCATAGGTGTTAAAAATCCATGACATGACATGCTATGCATTCTACTCCCGAGCTATAATCGGGAGGTATGGGGCCTATTGCCTATATTTATACGTATGAGACACAGATGGCCAAAAGTTGGCGAGTATGATGCCGGTTTGCTATCGGAAAGCACCACCATTGCTAGCATTTGTGTCATGCATTTGCATATATATATATATATATTCACGACATACGATTATACGAGCATACCATGCATATTTAAGTAGTAGGGGGATAAAGGTCAGCCATGGAGATTATTTGGGTTTCAGTTTCAAGTGGTATTTGTATTACCCTTTTATAGTAAATGTTTATGATTTTCGCTTTACACACCAGTACATTTTTATTCGGACTGACGTCCCTTTGCCTGGGGACGCTGCTTTTTGTTTTGTGCGAGCAAGTACAGTGAGGGACTCTAATCGATCCACCCGCTAGGATTCAGGTTTAGCTGTGAGTTGGTAAGCTCTATCTTATCCTGGGGCTATCAAAGGATGTTTACTTTTGTTGTATAGTCGGGGCCTTGTCCCGACAGTGCTTATGTCACTCATAGAGGCTATTGTGGACACAATATTCTGGGTTTCCTTTTTGTATGTTTCAACCTCCAACCAATAGTCTTGGCATGTATATATATGTGTGTAAGTTGGTATGTTTTCGGTTGTGGCCTCGTCGGCTAGATAGTACTTCTTTATTTTTTTTCGGTTTGTCTACCATTGTTTGTATGGTCATTCTCTTTCAAGTCATGACCTTTGGGTCCAGGCTTCACTTTTTAGAGATTGTGCTGCCCAATCTTTTTACCTCACAAGTTTGGTTTAGCTAGTATGTTTCAGTGGGTAACTCGATGTATTAGGGTATCGAGTGTCAGTTACGTCCCCTATTTCAGGGGGTGATATATACTCCATATAAAAGGCACAAAATACTAATAGTATGAGAGAGAGAAATATGTAAAACAAAATTAAATTAAATTCAAAAATTAAATGTTTTGTTATGTATGTAATTTAAAAACTTAGTTTGTAATTAAATATAAGTATATTGATATTTTGTTTATAAAAGTCTTAAGTAGTATATTTTTGTAATTTTCACAATTAAAAAATGTTCTCACCTTGGACATTTTTTCTTTCATAAGTAAATTATAAATAAATTTTGATGAAACATATATAAAATCTTTAAAATTGTTTATGAATATAATATATTATGTGAGTATAATAATAAAATTTATGTATATAACTTGTTGGTTTGGTTCGGTTATTTCTTCGATTTTTTTCGAACAAAACCATAACCAAACCAAATACTATCGGTTCTTAACAATCTAAAACCAAACCAAACCAAAATCCAAATTAAATCGGCTCATTTAATCAGTTTGGTTTGGTTTGGTTTTTCAATTTGAATCGGTTTTTATTCAAACCATAAACACCCCTAGTTTTAACTTAATTAGTCAAGACACATTTTTACATAACACGAAAACATATTAGAAGAACTCTCACATGCTTTGTGTCAATCCATTAATTTAGCTCATCTCAATGTAGGGTGAAACTAGTTTGGAAAGTATAATAGCAATTTAGGGTGAAATTAGCTTTAAAAGAGTATTATAAGCATATCTTCATGTCGATCCTAGCTTGGAAGGACGTATTAGGAGTGGGGTGCCAATGGAACGGTTCGGTCAGTTATTTTTTAAAACTTATATCATCTCAATTTTTTGGGTATTTTAGAATGTATAACCAAAATTAGAATTTTTCAAACCATCCCAATCATATCGGTTTCTCTTCGGTATCGGTACGGTTTGGTTAATTTTTTATTTTTTTAATTTTAGAATATCACCTCAAAATATATTATTATTAAAATATTTCTTTCGCATATATGTTCTTTGAAAAAACACTTCAATTCTTCACCAAGAAGTCAAGAATGTAAAACTTTGTTTCCATATTGTTTGATCTTTAAACATTTAATAGGAGTGCTTGCATAGATTTTGCCATCTATTATAGTATCTAATAAGTCTTAATGTTTCCAGATGTTTTGATGATCCTCACAAATGCAGGGACCCGGTCTTCTGCAGAGTGTCCTCGTCCAGGTCAATGTGCTATACAGTTGGAAAGTTGTCGTGTCAGAGGTTGGTGAAGCCGTCAGCATACTAAACCAATCAAAATGGACGAGGTTGTTTGTCCAACGGTTAATAATTCTTTTTGGTTGATATAATCAATATGACAAACAACAAATCATTCATTCATTCAAAGAGAGAAAAATTCAAGCTTCAACAAAACAACAAGGGACCTCATAGACTGAAGATTTGCTTCCTAAACCTATTGTTATTTTGATTTCTTGTATTTGTCCTTAACTTGTAGGGTTCGTTTCACTCTTGTTAGAAACGTTTCAAAACCTTGTGTGAATCATTGTAAGAACATAGTTGAGGGCAACTTTGTGTCTTACAGTCAAAAGTCTATATTAATCAGTGAGGGTTAGTATAGTGGGCAATGACTGCATTGCTTAGGCTCATTAAGTAATAGGTGATATTACTTAGTGTTGAAATTAGGAGGTTAATCGCATTGTGTGGTTGTAAACTGTGTTTCACTTTTGCTTGTGAAGATTAGTGAAAACATTTTGAAAATCTTGTGAGACAGGTCGTGGTTTTACTCCCTTGAGCAAGGAGGTTTCCACGTAAAGTTCTGTGTGTTCTCTTTACTTTCTGTACTTACTTTTGTGCATCATAACTGTCTAAAGGACCCGATCCTGTTGTAGTTAGTGGACGCATACATTCCAACACTATATTCTAATTTTAAATCTAATTAATGAAAGACTAATTAAAGAGCGAAAATCCAAAGTCGTCTAGTCAATGGAAGCCTACGATACTTCTCTAAGCTTTTGCAATCGAATTTTGTAGCATTCATTTCTGAACTCTATGCCTCCACATGATCGATGTGGGATGACTACTAGTTGGATTAGTATAATCAAATCTAACTTTTGAAATAATGGAAGTGGAAACCATAACCCTAGTTTTAAATTATTTCACTTAATTAACTTAACATTAGTTACTTATTAAGTACTTAGGGATCGTTTGATGGTTGGTTAGGAAAGATAAACTACTATAACGGAGTATCATGTTTGATAGCTATATGGTTGTTTTCTATAAAATCCATCATGTCAAGTATATATGGTGTATGGTGATTAGTTTACAGATCACAATTATATACAAGTTACGAGTCGATTCATATATATTTTATGCATGGTATAGAAGATCGAATAACTAATACATGATAATTAACTCCTTGAACTTGTCAGGATATTCTAGTTAGACACTCAAACTAAGTTATAAAGTTACTCAACTCTCTACTCATTTCAGTAAATGTCATAACAAGGTCAGGTCACGATCGAGCATATTCTACTATCAAGGCAAGAAAACACAGCACTTGCAACTTCCTTTTTTCAACTCCTAAAAAAATATATCTCCATTGATTGTTTTAACTTTGATTAGTCAATAATCATTTGCATACTATTTATTGGTGTAGAAATTCTTTCATATAGTACTAAATAACAAAATAATGGGATAATAATATTACATATACGATATTGATTTAAACCCGCCCCGCCCCGCCTCGCCCCATTATATTGTCATCTCTATGCTCAGTATGTTTGCTATGAATCTAGTAGCATCTGAGCCTCCCGCCACAGAAACAGACCTAGTAGCATCACTTTCAGATATATCGATTAATAATTGTATAATTAATGAAAATCTGATTCTTCATGCAATTTTTGAAATCAAACTCAATGCAAATCAATAACTGTTTTTTCCTTCTCAGATGCTAGTTTAGGTTTCTGCTCAGTTTCAGCCAGCTAAACAGCCTCTTTAGTGCTGAGTTCCTCTAGCATCTTTAATGCAACAGCTTCCTCATATGCAACCTCTATTTTACTGCATAATGTAAGCAATAAAGTAACCGTTAACTATTAAAAGCTGTAGTCAGTAACAACATACCACTAGTTAAATGACAAAATAACACATTAAAAACTTTACCTGAAAATATGTGCAAAGACAAATATTTCAATAGTTTGCCGACCTAGTTCAGTTAAGTGCCTCTCATCACGCTGAATGGAATCTCTGATCGTGTCCTCTCCAGAAGTGTCATCCTGAAATGAAAAGGTAATGGTAAAAGTAACTTAACAGTAATTGTTGGACATGTTTGCATAGAGTTTCAAGAATGCAATTATGCAACTCACATTTGTATGGTTCTGAGGACCTTTCTCATCCTTCGGAGGCAACGGCTCCAAAACAGCCCTCTCAAGCAAAATCAAGACATCATCCACCAAGACAAACATGTCGTTCTCCATGGAAACAATAGGAACTGTTTGTTCCTCTGCATCTAAATGTTTCCCTTTACCTGACTTTCCATTAGTCTGGCCTACCAGAGCTTTAAGCCCACTGTACAACGAATCCATCACAAGAGTAGACGTAACCTCTTTTTCTATGAAGAAGTTCTTGACCACCAATTTCAAAATCTGATCTGGTTTCTCCCTGGACATGCGGCGTCTAGAATTTTGGTCTATTCCCAGCCAAAAAGCACAGAAACTGAAACTCCATCATACATAAGCAGTCAGTAAGTTTAGCATGGAGATTTAAGAATTAACACAATTCAGACCATAAATGACATTAGGCAGTGACCAACAGAAGGCAAGAGGAACAAAACCTTATTCAACATATATCTTATATATGAGTATGAGTCAGTAGCCACCAATAATATAGCTAAATATTACAGAGCAAAAACATAGAAAAAGAAGCTAGAAGCTATCACACCAATAATCTCCAAAACATGGAAAACAGCTAAGAAAATTTGCATCCTACCTCGGCCATCTAGCTTTATCCCCTATAAATTTCCCAAGCTTTCCTCCTTGCTCTTCCACAAAATGACGGCAAATTTTCTCAACGTTCGTTAAATACACCCTAGCAAGTTCTCTCCGATATTGAATGTCAAGGCAATGGAAAGGACGGTCTGCTCTCTCCCTACAAATAAAAAACATAGGTCAAAATGGTTAGCATCACAAAGATCTCCGTAGAATCTGATAATCACTGTTTGGGATCCCTTAAAACACGAAAGAGACAGCTTATGAGCTCAAGACTAGATACATAAGGAGACAGCAAATTTTATATATGAAATGGAATTTTATGCTCAAAGAGAAGAATACAGAGAAGAGGACTGGACGTCCACAAGCTGATTAGAAAAGTTAAACTGGAAAATTAAAATAAATAAAGGCTTCCAACAAAAGATATTATCTTCTTGGTCTACATTCATCTAAGTTACTATTTGGTTCATAATTAATACTAGGCAGTAAGGGTACTTCTAAAAGGTCATCCTGTCCACGTTGAAACCGATGTCTAAGATTGACACTCATTAGATATAATACATCAGAAAAAGGTGTTATAGACTAAACAGTGTAAAACTCCTACATAAGTAGACCCACATTTATTCATTAAATGGGAAAACCAGACTATATAGAGGAAAGAGTTGAGATAAACATGATGACTTGAACTTGAGCTTTGATAATGAGGGTATCAGAATCAATAAATCCATCTACAACTTTGGAAAGGTCCATAAATTTTTTCCATCCCCAATCATGTTCTTTCTTCCAGAAATGATGCAATGTATCTGCAGAAAAATTTGCAACTGCATATTAATGTGATAGGAGGGAACCAAGAAGTCCATCACACAAGCAATGTCTAATAAATTCACCTGAATACTTGGACTTCTTCGGATCTTTGTTAACCACAGATATAGTAAATTGTGCCAAATGACTCCAGCCTGTTATTATGAAGATAGAATGGAAAAACATCAGCTTAGCTAAAGCATCATTTTCAAAATAGCTGTGACAGACACTATCAGCATTATCATACCCGGAAGAAGATTGTCATGATTAGCCACACAAAGAAACAAAGAGAGATGACTGCTGACATCACATCCCTGAGGATAAATCAAAATATACCTGCATCCAACAGTTGGATAAGAGAACTTTTATTAGTAAATTCTTAATTTATAAATTGATAATTGTCATTCAATGAGAGGAGAAACAAGCATATAAGAATACAGAAGATGCTACTGTTATTCCTGCCAATTGGCAATGTCGACTAAAAGTTACAAAAGTAGCAAAATGGATCACAGATCTAAACTCTTAAGTTTATTCTCACAAAAGACAAAACTACACATATTACTTTATATTAGTATAACAAGAGCAGGGTAGTCAGCACTTAAAGAATATTTTGTTTCGACAAAGAGAAGGAGCGGGGGCACGTCATATATGAATCAATTCATTTGTGTCCGAACAGCTCAAGGGGAAATAAAAGGATTTACTTCATTGTTTTTATCCATTTACAGAAGGTTGAAAAAGATGAAGTGGAGGAGTTACACAGCTCTCTGCTCCTACTTCCAGACTAAAAAGGAAACACAACCCTTACATCTCCCCTTTGCCTGAAGGAATATAGAGGTAAGCACATAAAGCTTTTCTGCAACTCTTTGCTCTTTACCTCTTAAAAGAGAAAGCCAAATAGGAAAGATAGACAAGACTAAGTGGTCCTATGACCATGTAGGATATCTCCAACACAATAAAGACATAAAAAGTAAGAGAGTTTAGTCAATTAACAGTATACCATAAACATAAATCAGCAGCTGATACATGATTTTTCCAAATCAATACAACTGCCTGGAAAGTGGGAAACACATCTGACTCTTCCCAAAGATATAATACAACTGCACAAGTATATTTCACAAGATAACTCTTCCCAAAGATATAATACCATTTGTAGCCGCCAACCTCAAAAACATTACTCCAAAGTTCTCTCTTGTTAATTTGTGAAAACTTATCAATCTTCCAGGTATATTTTCCATATAGCTCAACTGGTTTAGGTCCTGAGAGGCAATAGAAAAGGTTAAGAAAATAAATAACGTGGAGGACTTTAAATAAGGCACATAAAATAGGAAACAAGTAGAGAACTGGTGAAGTATAAGGAAGAAACTTCATCTTAGAAACAGGTAGTTGTCTCTCTGTAAGTTAGAGGGCAGAAATTTGACACGTGACAAGCAATAATTGGTGCATGATTTGCACTTCTTTTCTGATATCTAAGGTTGACTGGGAAATGGGGTATTTATATTACTTTTAAATAGCTCAAGGGGTACTAGGACCCTTGCAAAGTTCCAATGTCTCTTTGAAAAAAGTTTTAAAGTCGGAGGGGGTAATCATGCACTATCTCTATTCCGATTTGGCAAATGCATGCATGATGATATCTTTCCTACAGGGGATTATCAAGTATACTTCAAGCATATCTAATAGGTTAGAAACAGCATGCTATTTTGCAATTTATTTCTTGTGTTGAAAATATGAGAACATAAGAGATGTACTGATGACTTTATGATTTAATGAATGAATACAATATCCATCTATTATAGTTGTCAACACAATACATATAAATTAGTCCATTGCGGGATAATCTTATTTCAAAACTTGAAACTTGTAATATCCTATTCCAACAGAAGCACTTAAGACCTATGCTGCTCAAACTCCTCAAGAATATCGTCGGGTGCATGCCAAATCCTCCAAAGTAGTGCATTTTTGGAGGATCCTACACCGATGTGGCAACGTTTTTGGAGAGTCTGAGCAACATAGCCTAACACATCACCCTATCCGTTAAAACTCAAAATCGAGAAACTACTTCAGTTTGCTTTTTTGAAAATATCGAAAGTAAATAGTCCCCAAAATGATAGCCAAAGAGCCTACCGTAAAAAAATCAATTGTGCTTCAATCCCAAATTAAATGGGTTTACCTATATGAATTATCTACATCCAACTTACTTTATTTAGACCCATTTCATATCAATACTAAATAATTTGTCTTATAATTTAAGAGTTGGCCTAGACATGGCTGCTTTTATTATGACCATGGTGTCCGACAAACTTTCGCACACCCGACTAATTCCACGAGCTACCATTCACCTCCCACCAGCAACAAGAATCAAGTAACTCTGTCCACAAGTCTAGGACAGATGAGAAGAATCACCTAATGTTTTTTTTGTCTTTGCTAGGAGTTGAACCTGAGACCTCATAACTCTATCATTGACCACTAGGCCACACCCTTGGGTGCCATTGTCATTATTTAAAAAACAAGAAAAAAAAAAGAAAATTAGAAGCTCTAAATGAAGAGATTTTCTAAGTCCTCATTTGTTTTTATTAAGATTAAGTGATCTGAATATGAATAAACATCTGAATATTAAGATGTGCATTAAGCATTAGATGTCTAAATTCAAATACATGTCTGAATATTAAGATGTGCATTACGATTAAGATTTTTGAATCTAAAACTGTGTTTTTCTGTTTTAAACACTAAAATGTATAAAATGTCTTTATTCAAAGATTAACAATTATACAATTCAACAAAACACTAAATTAATCTAATACTATACATCAATTAGGTATGGTGTTAGCTAATAGTAGGTTGTGTGTCGTAGCTAATGGTGATGGTGGTTGGGAGTAGAGGTTGATGGTGGTAGTTGGTGATGGTGGTTGATAGTTATGGTGGATGACAATAATAGCTAATGGTTGTGCTGAATAGTGACGGTGGTTGACAATATATAACATGGTGATTAATGGTAGTGATTGTCCGTGGCGATTGGTGGTTGTTATAGTAATGGTGGTTGATGATGATTATAGTAAATGATAGCTAGTGGTAGTGACAACTGATTGTAGTGATTGACAACGATGGTGATTGTGGCCGAAGGTGGCGGTACGTAGTTGATAACGGTGGGCGGCAACAACAGTAGTTGATAAACCCTCAGGGGTTGGCCTGCTGGTAATTGACTTGAGCCTTGGGGTTTGCTCCCTTTCAAGGTCTCAAGTTCGAAACCCACTGGGTGCAAACAATTTCTGAGGGCCATCGGACTGGGTAAAACCTGAATTAACCGTGGTGCACTTGCGGGAAACTCCTTGCCGAGGGCCTGTGCACCCCCGGGATTAGTCGGGGCTCAAAGAGAC
>JAJOOE010006201.1:0-34357 GCA_036250405.1 Solanum raphanifolium | reverse complement strand
GGGGGGGGGGGGGATGAAATATGAATTTTTTAAAATTATTTTATAAAAGAAGTTTTGAAAAATAAAAGGATGGATGATTATCGGGGGAGGGGGGAGGAGGTGGTGGAGTTTAAGAAAAATAATTTAAATTTTATTATTAAAAAAATATTTTTTTTGGGGATAATAATACTTCAATCTTTAATTAATGTTAATAGTTTATTATTTAATTTTCGGCAAGGTGGAATTTTTTATCCATGTGGAATGCCATTTGTCAAGGTTTTTTTCAAAAAAAAAAGAGTGTATTACACACACCACTAAGGTGTGTTTCTCAAACTAATAAGTGATAGTTTAGGTATGAAACTCACACTATCAATAGTTTAAGTATGAAACTCAAAAAAGAAATAATTTAGGTGTGTTTCTGACAATTATTTCTACAAAAAAAATAGAAGCAAAAAATTATTTTTTCAAGACCTACATATCTCTGCCATATATACATATTTATCAATATATCTCTTATTAATTAATTAGCATAAGTTTGGTACATTTTCATTTTAAATTTTTTTTTTCTCTATATAATAGTTTTTTATTTATGTTTTTATATTATTATTTTGTAGGATTAGAAATACTTTAAAAACAATACTTTTGTAGGATTAGAAAAAATGCAACAACAATACTTTTGTAGGATTAAAAAAAATAAAAAAATAAATAAGGACTATATATTTTTGTGCCGAGTTTTTCATACATAGTGATTTAATTTGTGGAATAATTGCGAAATTTATTTTTGCTTGATATTTTTAATTATCTTTAAATCATCATGTTAAAATAACATCAATATTTAATTTTTAATTCTTTTATTTATGTATTATATTGATTGAAAATCTAAATATGTATGTTATATAATGAAAATAAAAATTTAATTAATTTTTTTAAAATAGCTATTTAATTAATTTCTCTCTATAAAATCTTTAAAATGCATAATTTAGTTAACAGAAATAATTTTGAATTGATATGGTTATACTACATTTTTGGCATATCAATTACTATAGCCCAAAGAAACCAAATATAATGATGCAAGCATGGCGTGACAATATTTAAATAGCATCCAAAAATTAAATTGGAAAAATAATTATTGAATGATTTACTAATATAGTCATTACTCTAACTATTTACATAAAAGCAAAGATTACGTGAATTTTGAATTGGAAAGTTCTCTTCCACTAGTTTACTTGCCAAAAAATATAGGCAGACACAATTGGTGCAGTCATTGGCATAATGACCGTCCTCACCACATTGGCAACAACCATCACCACAACCTCGACCACCACGATCACGACGACCACCACGACGATCATCACTGTCGGAGTATCTATCACCTCTATCGCCATCGCCTTCACTCTGGGTACACTCCCCAGCAAAGTGGCCACTTTGCTAGGGAGTTTACCCAGAGGGAAGGCTATGGCGGCGAAGATGGTAGACACTTCGATGGTGATGGACGAGGCGGTGGTGGCGGCAACTTCAAGTATGGTGAGGACAATCACTATGCCTGTGAATGCACCAATGGTGGTCATTGATCGTGACTTGAAGTCTTAACTGCTACTAAAAACAAAATTAACTGAAGGAATTTTTGTATATACAGATGACTCAGTGAGTGAAAAAGAAGAGGAAGAGTGATTTATATAGCCGTTTCTCAAAGGGATACATTAAATTTGGTCCACTAATTATTAATTGAATTTAGAAAAATAATTATTGAATTATTGACTAATAATATATATAGTCAATACTATTAACTATTTAGCTATAAGCTAAGTTAACGTGAATTTTGACTGAAAAAATTCTCTTATGGTTCCCTAAGTTTACTTATCAAAAATAATATTTTCATTAATCATAAGTCCATAGTTAATCAATAATAAACAAAGGTAAGTGAATCACTAAAAGGAAAATTTATTAGTTTAGTTACACTACAACAAATATGATATATAACTGCAAAATTATTAGCTATGACATGTAGTGTAATTACCTTGTATCTTCGAGTTCTTTTTTGGACCAAATTTCTCTTTTTTCCATTTTTTTCAATTTCTTGCTTGAATTATTGACATATGACATGAATTAAATTTAATGACTAATATTTAATTTATCAAAGTAATTTCTTGATCATAATTTGTCTCCCTTCTTGTTTATCTCTCACACAAGATATTTATCTTTATTTCTCATTTTAAGTTAATTTTTTTTATTGTATTTTTATTTTTTAACTTTCTCTTTAACATTTATTAAATTTTAACTATCCAGGAAGGAACATAGGTCATTTTTTAAAAATAAATAAATAAATAAATTATATTAATATAAAATTAGAAAATAATTGAACTTATTTTAATTTGATATAGAGTATTTAATTACTCTAATTTTATACTTTTTTTGTGTGTGGTACTTTATTTTGCATTTGTTGGGGTCAATTAATATGCTCCTCTTTTAGTTATGGATGTAGGTCAAGATGACTAAATCACGTTAAATCTGAAACATTAAGGTGAAATTTGAATATGTTAAACCATTGAACCAACTCTAATTTTGTGTTCAAGAGATTTTATATATATCCTACCTCTGTTTTACTTAATCGATGCACAATTATAAAGAAAATAAACTACACACTGCCCCTTCATCTTTTTCCTTGTCAATTGAACAATGCAACCAAAAAAAAATTCATTCAAGTGAGATTCTTATAAAAGAAAGAAAAAAATAATACAAGGAAATAAACATAATTAAGAATCTAAATTAATATAACATTACTTCTATCATCTTGAGAAATAAGAAAAAATCTCTGTATTATTTTTTTCCCTTACAAAAATCTAAAAGGGAAATTAAACTATTTCTCTTATTAATTGTGATGCATGGGATACTTGATAACAAATGTGGACAGTTTCACATGCTCCCTGGGGAGCAAGGCTGAATTCAAGATTGAGCTCATGATGAAGATTCTCATCAATTATATTAGGATGTTCTAGGTTATCCTCATTTGATGTCGGAAAATTAAGTTTGGTATTAGGGCCGCGATACATGCTTGTCGTATTATCATATGCTCCTGCTTCTTCTTTCGTATTAAGGATTCCAAGCAAGACACGTACCTTTTTGACCGGATTTGTAATATCAGCTTCGTACTTCCTCTTTGGCCTCTTTCTCACACCCATATATCGGACCTCAATTAGGGTTACAACTGTCGTCAAATAGACTATCCCGACATACATGGAAACCAAATCTTTTAAGAGAGTTAAACATTGAAATCTAAAATCACGATAAAACTTCTGTTAGAAAATGTGATATCTCCAAAATAAATATTTAATGGCTAATGTTTTTACAATAAGTTAGTCAATCAACTAATTAAGACTATATATGTAATTTTTATGAGTTGTGTAATGAAAACATAACAATTTGTCCAGACCTTGATAGGAAACCACTTTGTCGTGGTTCGAATATTGATATAAAAATTAATGAACGTATAAAAATTCATTATACAATGAACAAGACATAATTAAGTTTTATGTATTTTTTTGTTCTTCTAAAAAACAAAAATGGAATGGAAACTGTTTCTTCTAATAACTGCAATCGATACTTGATGTGCTATACAGTTTCATTTACTCCCTGACAGAGCGATGGTGAGTTCAAGATTGAGCTCCTCATTTTCTAGGTTATTCTCATTTGATTTCGGAAAATTGAGTTTGGTTTAGGGCCGCGATCCACCTTTGCCGCCTTATCATAAGCTTTTGCAGTTTTTTCTTTTGTGTCAAAAGTGCCAAGTCAGATACGTACCTTTTGGTTTGTAATTACAGCTCCGTACTTCCTAGTTGGCTTCTTCCTCACACCCTTATATTGATCCTCAGTTGGGTTACTGCAACTACAATGCAATTTTCTCTCTCTGCCATCTGAAAATATAAAAGGAATTTAATCTAAATTATAAAAGGAATATTTTGTGTATAAAGAAGACTTAGTGAGTGAAAATGAAAGAGGGAGACTGATTTATATAGTCGTTTCTCAGAGGGATGTTTTCGTAAAATACATTATACATATAAGTAGCTTGAAAATGAAAAAAAATGACTTTTCTAAACAAAATAGTATAAATAATAAATCTCATTTCAAATTCATTATTCGTTAGGCTACCTTTATATATTTTGAGGTGACATTTTTAAATTTATTTGCCAAATAAAAAATAGTTAAGTAAGTATTAAATTAACTTATTTTCCAAAATAAACAAAAATAAAATTCATCCTTTGAACTAAATACACTCTTAGTTAAGCAATATTTTTATATTTTATTATGATATTAATACACTCTTAGTTAAGCAATATTTTTATATTTTATTCTGATAGGTGTGAATGATCATATATTCACATTTAATTTTTTTTATCTTTTAGTAGATGATTGACATTATAGAATTGCATGTTTTATTATCTTTTTCTATTTTTCCAACCAGACATGCCCCACCCATCCTCAACAAGTAAAGGGAAGTAAATATCCTTATTTTTATTGCTATTTGTCCTCCGTATTTAAAAAAAAAATATTTACTCAAATCAATAAAATAAAGAGATCGAAAAAACAATTTCAAAGATTTTTAGTTATGGCAATAACATATATAGAAGGCAATTACTTATATCCCCTCAAGTGTCTATCAAATTAATCTTATCCCAACATATAGGTAAACCAATTTTTTTAAGAGAGTTAAATAATGAAACCTTCAAATCACTATAAAACTTTTGTTAGAAAATGTGATATCTCCAAAATTTATATTCAATGGCTAATATATTTTTACATTTGTCAATCAACTTATTAAGACTATATATGTACTTTTATAAGTTGTGCAATGAAAACTTTGCAGCTTGTCGATACCAATTGATAAGAAATTACTTTGTCGTTGTTCGAGTAGTGATGGAATAATAGTTAGAATAAATTGAATTGGAAAAAAATAAATAAAAGGGATATACCATTGTAGTAGTACTACTAAATAATAGTGCAACGCTAGTAATCTTGTACTGATATGAATAATCATGAAATATAGAAAAAATTCATCATGTAATAGATAATATGTTATAAATTGAATACAATCAAAACAAAATTTACTTTCAAGAGTCTTTACCCGTAAACCTTCAAAATTTCAAGAATATTATCATTAATTAACATAGCGTGTTAATTAATATCATTAATAAACATAGTGTTGACATCACAACCACAACCACCACCATCGGAGTATCTACCACCTCCGCCGCCGTCCCTTTCACTTTTGGTACAATTCTTATTAAAGGGACCAAACTCGTCACACTGAAAACAACCGCTTCCTCCACCACCTCTTCCACCGCCGTAACTACTGCCTCCAACGTATCCACCTCTATAGCCACTGTCTACACCACTGTATCCATGGCTATCACCTTGGCCACCACCATAACCTCCATCTCGGCCACCTCCACCACCGCGGTCACCAGATCCTCAACATACAAGTGCTCTATCAGGCCCAGTGACATCAACAACCTTGATACGACTATCAATGTTGGACTCAATCTCGTATTTGACAGCCTCACCATCAGTCAGGCTATGAAAACTTCCAGATCTGATTTCGGATTAATGAACAACGAGATTGTTAGAGCCATCATCACTGAATCGTTAACGATGGCTCTAATGATCTCTTTGTTCATCAATCCGGGATAGATCTGAATGTTTTCATAGCCTGACTGATGGTGAGGCTGTTGAGTACGAGATTGACTCCGGAAATGATGGTTGTACCAAGGTTGTTGATGTTACTGGCCTAATAGAGCACCAATCTCTTTAGGATCTGGTGGCAGCAGTGGCGGAGGTGGCCAAGATGGTGGCTACGGTGGTGGCTGAGATGGTATCTGTGGATACAATGATATAGACAGTTGGTATGGAGGTGGATACGGTGGAGGCGGCGGTTATGATGGGGAAGAGGTAGTGGAGGAAGAAGTGAGTGTTTTTAGTGTAGCGAGTTTGGCCACTTTGCTAGGGAGGTACCCAAAGTGGAGGTGAGGGCGGCGGTGGTGGACGATGTGGTGGTGGCCATGCTATATTAATTTGTATTTAGAGAAGACTCAGTGAGTGAGAAAAAGAAGAGAAAGAGTGATTTATATAGCCGTTTCTCAAAGGGATACATTTAATTTGGTCAACTAATTATTAAATACATTTGAAAAAAAATAATTATTGAATTATTGACTAACAATATATATAGTCAATACTTTTACTAGTTTGCTAAAAACTAAGATTACATAAATTTTGACTAGGAAAATTCTCTTAAGGTCCACTAAGTTTACTTATCAAAAGAAATATTTTCATGAATCATAAGTTCATAATCAGTCAACAATACTCAAAGATAAGTGAATCACTAAAAAGGAAAAATTATTAGTTTAGTTACAACTTAAAATTCAATAAATATTCTCTTTAATATTTATTGAATTTTAAATACCTAGGATCGTGGGTCCTTTTTCAAAAAGAAATAAATGATATTGATATAAATTTTTTAAAAAATTGGACTTATTTAAATTTGATATAGAGTATTTAATTAATCTAATTTTATACTTTTTTTGTGTGTGGTACTTTCTTTGTATTTGTCAGTTGATATGATCCTCTTTTAGTTATAGATGTAGGTCAAGGTGACTGAATCACGTTAAATTTCAAATATTAAGGTAGATTTTGAATATACTAAACCACTGAACCAACAAGTCTTATGTTCAAGGGATTATATCCTACCTCCAATTTACCTGATCAATACACAATTAAGGAAAACTAATTACACATGACACCCTCATCTTTTGGCTCCCCGATGGAACAATGGAACTAGATAAAAATTTATCCAATTGAAATTCTTATAAAAGATAGAAAAATAATACAACGAAGAAGACATAATTAAATTTCTAAATTTATACAACATTACTTCTATCATTAGGAGATATATGAGAAATAAGAACAGATTTATGTATTACTCCTTGTTTTTCCTTACAAAAAATCAAAAAGGGAAATTAAACTATTTCTTTTAATAAATGTAATGCATGCGATACTTGATAATAGATGCGGATAATTTCACTTGCTCTCTGGCGGAGCAAGTATGAGTTCAAGATTGAGCTCATGATGGGGATTCTTGTTATTTATATTAGGATTTTCTAGGTTATCCTCATTTGATGTCGGAAAATTAAGTTTAGCTTTAGGGTAGTAGTAATACATCTTCGCTGCCTTTTCAAATGTCTTTGTTGCTTCTTCTTTCATGTCATATGTCCCAAGCCAGACACGTACCTTCTGGATGGGGTTTGTAATATCATCTTCGTACTTCCCCCGTGGCCTCTCCCGAACAACTTTATATCGAACCTCAGTTGGGGTTACAACCACTGTCACTGTAGCTATAAGTCATTTTCTATGTTATCCTCATTCGATATCGGGAAATTAAGTTTGGCTTTAGCGTCGTGATACATTCTAGTTGCCTTATCATAAGCCCTTGCGGCTTCTTCTTGTGTATCAAAGGTTCCAAGCTAGACACATACTTTCTAGTTTGTAATATCAGCTTCGTACTTTCCCCGTGGCCTCTTCCTCACACCCCTATATCGAACTTCAGTTGGACGTTATAACGACCGTTACTATAGCTACAATGCAATTTTCTCTCTTTGCCATCTGAAAATATAGAAGGAATTTAATCTGAAAACATAGAAGAAATATTTTGTATAGAGAAAAGATTGAGTGAGTGAAAAGGATGATAAAGATATATTTATATAGTTGTTTCTCAAGGGATACATTTGGTCTAGTAATGAATTTTACATGGCATTTGACTTGTTTTTAGTAAAATACATTAAACATATAAGTTGCTTGAAAATGAAAAAAATTGACTCTTCAATGTCACGACCCAGACCGTCGTGATTGGCACCCACACTAACACTCTAGTGGGAGAACCACTACTACAACCCAAAACCAAGCAACTAATCTAAACTAAGGAATTTAAGTATATGAAAGCAGAAATAATAGCTAAAAACTGAAGTTCCCATAAACTTCAACAAAAGATCTAACAACTAACAATGTGGAAGAAATAACCTAGAACCTGAAAGTCAATATACCAAAACATTCTAACAATGAACCAAGTCTAAAACAAGAAGGGATACAACCCCATACTAATGAACTAACTAAAACAAATGTCTAAGTCCGGAAATGGTGGACATAGACGAAAGAGAATTCCATGGCAGCCCGGAAGAATTGGCTCACCTTTGAATTCGAAGCGACGATCACTAATCTTCTAAGCGAGGTCTGTCAGTAGCCGCTTGAAGATGCCCTGTACTCAGCAAAAATAAGAGCAAGTGCAGTATCAGTACACAACCACAGTGTACTGATAGGATCAACGGTTATCCCACTAGTGTAACATAAACAAGTCAAGACAAGAATATAATCACATGAATATATATCAACATATACAATATTATCAACATTTACGAACAACGATCAGTTTCACATTTTTATATCACATCATTGGTCCTCTCATGGAACCCAAGCCCAATAATTAGCATGCCAGAACGTGGCAACCGATCCCATATTTATGCCAAAACGTGGCAACCGATCCCTTTTTTATACCGGAACGTGGCAACCGATCCAAGTTAGTTATGCCGGAACGTGGCAACCGGTCCAATTCACACACCACTATCACAATCACAAGTATATCATCAAGATCATACATTTAAGTCATTATTTCATTGCATTAATCAATTATCTATCTCATTTACAACAAATGTGATCAACATTGCAACATTCATACATATACAAGTATCATAATGAAGCAAGAACAATTATACATTACACAATCATAGAATCACAACCATCACCTACCTCGAAACAAGCTTGAAACCCTAAGAAACTTGATCTTCCCCTTTCCGAATTCGTTCCGCTTGTTCTTGGTCTACAAACAATCATAATAACACGAGAATCAACAAACAATCACTAATTACCCGAAACTATAACAATTCTATGAACCCTAAATCAAACCCATGATCTCAATTATCCAATTAGGATTGTTTCCACCATAGAATCTATAACAAAATCCTCCCCCATCAATATTCACCCATTCTATTACGTTCTACAGATAGAAAAATGGATTCGGAGAATGAAAAGCTCACCTTTAGCCTCAAGAATGGTGAAAAATAAGTATAAGTCGCCTGGGGTTCATTCCTTAGCTCTAAAAATTGAAAAGTGCCAGATAAGGTCGTTTAGGGGTTTATTAACGACTTTAATTAGCGTCGAGCCCGCCACATCGGCCACCACCCCGCCACAACGGCAATAATCTCCGCCAAAGCGGCCAAAACGAAACAGAGAGCTATTTCAAGAATTCCAAAATTTCCATTTCACAACACACCTCTAACCCACGACGCTCAGTAAATATCCTTTACGCTAAGATTGATTTCGGAAGTTCTACTCGCCCGAATTCAATTCCGTAAAGTTGTACGAATTCCTGAACGAGTTATCTAACTACTCATGTAATCAAAATCATAAATGATTCACCCGATTGTTACCAGATTTTCCTACATCTCAAAGACTCTGATTTCGTCCAAATCTGGACAAGGTTGAAAAAATTCTAAATACTACGAAAAAATTTTCCGATCCCAAATTTTCCCCCATTGGCTTTTCTATAACGACGGGAACTCGTTACATCTAAACAAAATAGTAGAAATAATAAATCGCATTCTAAATTTATTATTCGTTAGGCTACTTGTAAATATTTAAATTAATTTTTTGTCTAAAGCAAACAAAAAATTCACACTTAATTTTTATCTCTTAATATATATGACTTGACATTATAAAATTGCATTTTTATTCATATCTTTTTCTATTTTCCTAATGGACCATACCCCACCCGCCTTCATCAAATAAAGGAAAAATATATATAATTTTTTCCTTCTTGTTTTTTAAATGTTTACTCAAGCCAATAAAATAAGGAGATAAAAAAAAGTTTTAAAGAGTTTTTTGGGGAAACACCAATCCATTTACAATTATTGAATTTCATTTGTATTTTGTATTTGATAGGTTAAAACTAAATAAGGTTTCGTAAAAAAAAAAACAAGAAGAAGAAAAACAGGTTTTGTCAAATACTAGTAATATTTTTTAATAATAGAATATTTCTACTATGCACAAATAGACTATGTATTATTTTTATAATTAATTGACAAACCAGTTCTGAATTGTTTAGGCATAAAAAATCAACAAGAAAAATAGATGAAACAATCTATATATTAAATGTGTATGTATGCACAGTGTAATTAAACAACTCTTTCCTTTACGAATATAATAACCACTAATCAACCCATATCAACACGTAAATTTCCTAAAACTATGAAGTTCGATTTGCTCTACAAACATGCTTATAGTTAATACCAACGATAATGTTGTATAAATTTCATTTTATTAATATGAAGATGTGAGTAGTTTAATTCAAAATTTTAAAACATTACATTTATACATGTGGTGGAACATAAAGGAGAGATGAAGAGATTACGTTTAATAGACATCTGACTCAACTAAGAATATTTTAATTATACATATTTATAATTCATAAGTAGTGAATTTCCTTTCTATTAACATGTTGTAAACTTAAGGCATAATGATCGTCCTCACCACATTCGTAGCAACCACCACCACCACCGCGGCCACCATGACCACGACCACCACCACGACGGCCATCACTGCCGGAGTATCTATCACCTCCACCGCCATTGACTTCACTCTGGGTACACTCCCTAGAAAAGTGGCCACTTTGCTAGGGAGTGTACCCAGAGTGAAGGCTATGACGGCGGAGGTGGTAGATACTCTGACGGTGATGGACGAGGTGGTGGTGGCCGAGATGGTGGTGGTGGCTGCTACAAGTGTGGTGAGGATAATCATTATGCCTGTGAAAGCATCAATGGCGGTCATTGATCATGACTTGAAGTCCTGGCTGCTACTAAAAAAAATAATTGAAGGAATTTTTGTATATAGAGAAGACTCAGTGAGTGGAAAAAAAAAGAGAAGTGTGATTTATATAGCTGTTTCTCAAAGGGATACATTTATTTTGGTCCATTAATTATTAATTACATTTGGAATGAATTATTGACTAATAATAAATCCCTAATAAATATAGTCAATACTCTTAAGATTACGTGAATTTTGACTAGGAAAATTCTCTTAAGGTCCACTAAGTAATTTACTTATCAAAAAGAATATTTTTATTAATCATAAGTTTATAATCAATCAACAATATTCGAAGGTAAGTGAATCAGGGAAATTTATTAGTTTAGTTACAACTTATATAATCTTTGGAAACAATAATTTTTTTAAGAAAATAAGTAAAGGTGACATGTGATGTAAATGTGTAATTACGTTGTACCTTCGAGTTTTCTTTTCTTCATTTTTGCAATTTCTTGCTTGAATTATTGATATATGACATAAATTAATCTAATGGCTAAGATTTAATTTATCAAAGTAAATCTTTAATCATAATTTATATAATAAATACATTACATGCATGTTAGGAAAAACAATTTCTTTTCCCTCTTGTTTATCTTTCACGCAAGATATTTATCTTTCATTCTCATTTTACATTAATTTTGTATCGCATTTTTATTTGAAACTTTCTCTTTAATATTTGTTGAATTTTATATACCTAGGAACATGGGCCCTTTTTGAAAAATAAATAAATTATATTGATACAAAATTAGAAAAGAGTTGGACTTATTTAAATTTGATATAAAGTATTTAATCACTCTAATTTGTACTTTTTTGTGTGTGGTACTTTCTTTTGTATTTGTCAATGTCAGTTAATATGCTTCTCTTTTATATATGGATGTATGACAATGTGACTGAATCACGTTAAATTTGAAACATTAAAATAGATTTTGAATATGTTAAATCATTGAACGAACTAGTCTTGTGTTCAAGAAATTATATCCTACCTCTGATTATATGATCAATACATAATTAAGGAAAACTAATTACACACGGCTCCCTCATCTTTTGGCTTCCCGATTGAACAATGCAATCAAATAAAATTTTATCCAACTAAGTGTTATTCCCCATTTTAATCGGGTCAAATAGTGTACACCATATTGGTGATTCCTATATAAATTAAATAACTTAAAGATTCACCAACTAATTAGGGCACCTAATATGGTTAAATAATGTCTAGAGTTACCTCCATTTTAAGGTCTTACTAAACATAAGATTCTAGGTAAGGGTTCAACTAATCTAAAGGAAAGATATTAAATATCCTTTAAGATCCATTAAAAATGGTTAACCGACTGGACTTGACTAATTATATAGGCTAAGTGTGAAGATGTAAAAATTATGTATTAAAGCTAAGTATTAGAAAACTTTGAAGTCGATGATTGAAACAATATTTTATAAAGGTTTTTTTTTATTTTTGTTGAAAGTGAACTGAAGCGAAAAGGATTTTATATTTGTAAAACTTTTATTTGTTTGAAACAAAGAAGACCCATTTGAACTTAAGAAGAGATTGAAAACATTTATCAAAATTAAAGCATGAGAAGTAGTAAAGAAAAATAAATAAAAAAAAGGGTGAACTTGACTGATTTCAAAGAACTTCTTTATCATAAAAGAAAAGGCGTCGGCAAATTAACTGATTTGAAGAGTAAGGCAGACCGTGTTTCAAGCTAATATAGTAATATACAACAACTCTTTCATATTATGTTATTTAGCAAATTCGAAGCTATTCGAGAGAATTAATTGTCGTTGGAATACTCGAAACATAAACCGTCATACACAACAGGTAACAAATGTAAATAACACATAGGTAGTTAAGAGTAAATAAAAACACATAATAAATATGCAAAACTTATTTAACAAGAATAGAGAAAGGAATGTCCGTCACTTCCTCCTAATCCATAGTTCATTTATGTTCGGATGGAGTTTCTAGGAAGCGAGATTCACAAACAGAGATGCAGATGCACGTTTAAGGTCTCGTGGTAACATCGAGTCTTAAAATATGACTCTTCAACTTCGGTGGTTTACATGCCAAACAAAGAAAATAACATGAAAAAGTTAGAGAGAGTGATTTAATTCTCAAAAGTGTATATTAAGTAAGTAGACAAAGCTACAACAAATAATTTAAAAATTAAGCAACTCCATACCATTCATAACACAACACAATGTTTTTTAACACAACACAATTAATCTGGAAACCATGCCTTTTGTTTCCATGATCAATTTGACAAAGGTAAATCATTATAGTATCCTAAAGATGCAATATTATGACATGATCAAAAGAAGAAGGGACTTTGACTAAGCTACTACAACTTTTCAAGAGTCAATAGTCACATTTAAACCATAATCTTAGCCAAAATAGAAATATTAAGCTAATTAGCTAGCTTAAACATGGTAAATAATCACATACCTAATGTTTAACTTTAAGCAAATAATTAACAGAAGTACAAAACAATCTTTTAGCTAACAGATTTCGACAAATATTCAAGAGTTTAGAACTCCTTTTTTTTTATGATTAAACATAAGGTTGTGCTGCAATAATAGTTTAAGTACGCATGATTCATAATAGTATTTCTAAAATTAATACCAACTTTCAAACTAGAACTATTACAGAGAATTAAGCAGCAACTTATATGTATTACTTATAAAATTCAAACAAAGCAAACAGAGTAATGTAACCTTCATAGTTTCCATACATCAATAAATCCTAACATCACTGCCATGGCTGAGATAGGGAGCAAAATCTGGAGAGAATAGGAAAGGAGCAAAATGATAAGGAACTAAGCAACTTGAAATAAAGTAACGACAATCATCTTAAAGAGGACGACAATGAAATAAGAATATTGGTGTTGATATATAATACATTAGTAATTTTAAGAAATAGTGAAAACAATAACAGTAATAATAAGAATAATAATAATAATATAGTAATAAATAAAAAATAGTAGTGAAGTATACAGTATTACATTTATTAAAATTTTAGAAGCACAAGGAAATAAATTAATAGAAAGGAGGGACAAAATTGAGTGTCAATACTAAGATTCTTATAAAAGACAAAAAAAAAAATACAACGAAGATGACATAATTAAATTTCAAAATTAATACATTACTTCTATCATCAGAAGATGTATGAGAAATGCAAAAAGATTTATGTATCACTCCTTGTTTTTCCATCAAAAAATCTAAAAGGGAAATTAAACAATTTCTTTTGATAACTATGATGCATGCAATACTTGATAACAAATGTGGACCGTTTAACTTGCTCCCTAGTGGAGCAAGCCTGGGTTCAAGATTGAACTCATGGTGGAAATTCTCGTTATTTTGGGTTACCTGTAAATATTTTGGGGTGATATTTTTTAATTTATTTGTCAAATAAAAAATAGGTAATAAATACTAAATTGACTTATTCTTCAAAACAAAAAAAATTCATCCCTTGAACCAAATACATTCTTAGTTAAGCAATATTTTTATGTTTTATTTTGATAGATGTGAATGATATATTCACATTTAATTTAATTTTATCTCTTAATACAGGACTAACATTATTGTCACGACCCAAAAATGGACGTGATGACACTCGTCTTATCCCACCAAGACAAGTCAGCCTAACACTCACCCATTACAATAAAATGCGGAAATTTCATAATTAACTCAAAAATACCCCCAAAATCTGGTTGTCACGTGTACAAGCCTCTAAAGCATTACAATAGATTTGAAAGAAAACGTAAGTCTCAAATGATGTTGTCTCTAAAATAGAACAATATCATAAATAGGAGTAAGAAGGTCCGCTGAGATGACAAACAACTATCTCACAAATCTCCAAGAAGCCTCGGAAAATAAGAGAATGGAAAGTATCACAAAATTCAGGCTTGTAACCTAAAAAAAATTTGTAGAAGCAAGGGGTGAGTACCAAACCACACGGTACTCAGCAAGTACACCTCTAAACACAAGCTAAGGAAATAGAATACGGGTACTCCTTACACTCCAACCGAACCTCCACAACTACAACCTCATAAAACCAGCCCAACCTAACAGTTCACAGTTTACATAGCACCCAGCTCAACAACAATCACTTTAACAAATTACATATCCTCAACAACAAACTTAATATTCATCAATCACAACTTTCACAAAAAGGCACTCACAAATATCAACAACACACAAGATCAAGTTCATCAAATAGAGGTAATCAAACATCAAGTATTTTCCAACCACCAATAAAACACATAATCATCAAGAATGAAGGATGTCATGGGATGCAATGCAATATGACACCATGAAATGATATGCCTCAGAATACCAAGTAGTCTCTCAACCGTATATACATGATACTCCTTGGAAATACATCGAGAGTTCATGACCCATGGGGGACTCGCGAGGTCCATATACCGACACGGACGATCTCCACGTGTCTGTGCGGACGATCTCAACGCACTATCATAAACAAACAAATTTCACACGGACGATTTCCATGTGCCCAAATTATAATCTTAACATCTCACCATCCCAGCACGGACGATCTCCACGTGCCCAACTTATACTCAATCTCATGTCAATGCATGTGCACAATATAATTTCAAATAAAGGGGATGATGATCTCAATCAAATATCAATACGAAATGTAATCACCTCAGCTATCACAAGTATACGGGTTCAATAAAGAACACAATCACACAATCACACATAAACAATTAATCACATCGCCTTTTATTACCCCTTTTCCATCATTAGAATTAATCAATGTGGACAAGTCAACCCATCACCATGTCTCATTATCCCCAAACACATATTACAAGGAAATACACGAATTCCATACACTTAACAAGGGTTTAGAAATCAACTTGCCTCAATCAATCAAGAATTCGCTCCCGGACTTGAGCCTTCCTCTTTCGTTGTACTTCCAACTCGAAGCAATCTATTCACATTAATGACCACAATAAGATTTCAAAACTAGCAAGACCCATATTGCTATATGTTTAACCTTGACCCAAAAACTCACCCAAGCCAAACATCAAGTTCTTAAGTTTCAAGCCTAGGATTAAGTCCCAATTTTTCCAATATCAACTCTAATAGTTCTCGTATGATATAATACACCAATAATTACTTTCTTATCTTAATATAGCCAAACTCGAATTATAATAATAATAATATAATAATAATAATAAAGAATCTGGAGAAACACCAAAAATCAACCAACGGACTAACATGTATATCAATTAAAGAACAGTAACATCATTCAAATTTATATGAAAGATTTGCAATATTTTACCTTATAATCATTCTAATAATTACCTAAAACAATTACCCACTAAAACTTGTCCCCCAAATTCAAAGAACCCACATGCAGCAACATTAATTGAAAGCAACAATAGCTTCTAAAATCAATATGCTACTCCTTATCCTCCCCGTGAAAATATATTAATTGCTTCATGAATTAACAATTCATTACGTGTTTAAAGAGTTCCAATTTGAAATCTCACCTGGATGCAGTTCGCAACTGCGATGCCGAAACCCTTGTCCGTTCCTTCTTTCCGTTTTTACTTCTTTTCTCAATTAATTATGTACTAAAAGTGATAAATTTAACTCACTTATTTTATTAAATATAGGCTAAATGGTATAGGGTCTTAAATAAATTATCACTTTAGCCCATTAATTATCGATTAAGTCATTTATCTACAATTACCCATCAATTAATTAACTCAAATTAAATGAATAGTTCAAAATTCTCAAAAATAACCTACCGGATCATTACAATTATAAAATTGCATGCTTTATTAAGTATCTTTTTCTATTTTTCCCTCGGACAACGCCCCACCCACCCTCATCAAATAAAGGGAAAAAATATATAATTTTTTCCTTCTTGTTTTTTAAATGTTTACTCAAGTTAATAAAATAAGGAGATCCAAAAAAGAGTTTTAAAGATTTTTTGGGGAAACACTAATCCATTTACAAATATTAATTTCATTTGCATTTTGTATTTGATAGGTTAAAACAAAATAAGATTTGTAAAAAAAATAAATAGGTTTTGTATAATTACAAGTAATATTTTTTTTAATAATTGAATATCTTAACTATGCGCAAGTAAACTATTATTATGCATTTCCTAATTCAATTTTGAGGATTACATTTCCATTGTGTTTGCTCTACTTGATGGTGTTACCTTCTTTCTTACTTATTTGTTTGAGTTGCAAAATGATTTTTATAATTAAAAGAGGTGATTTTCTTTTTTCTTTTTTGATTAAAAGAGCTGAGTACTATAGTTAGTCTCGTGGTGACTTTAATAGTTGTTTGTTTGGTTAACTATATGACTACTAATTCTTTTTGATAATCTAAAATTCAATAAAAATAAATAAGAGTTTACTACCTTAAGATGAAATTAAAAGACGAATTACAACCTCCAAAAATTGGACCATAAAAATTCATCGAAACATAATTCTATATAATAGAAAAACAAAAGACAGAAAAATGATACATTGAAGAAGACATAATTAAGTTTCTAAATTATTAGCATGTTTCGATGTCATCCTCATTTGTCGGCGGAAAATTAAGTTTGGCTTTAGGGTCGTGATACACCTTTGCTGATGTATCATAGGCCCTTGCAGCTTCTTCCGATTTTTGAAAGTACCAAGCTAGACCGTACCTTCTGGATGGGATTTGTCATCTCAGCTCCATACGTCCCCCACGACCTCTTTCTCACACCTTTATACCGCACCTCGTTTGGTGGTACAATCACCGCTACCGCCGCCACATCACTGTTATTTTTCTTTGCTATTTGAAAAAAAGAAAAAGAAAAATTTATATATAGAGAAGACTCAGTGAGTGAAAAGAGAAGAGGGAGAGTGATTTATATAGTCATTTTTCATGGGAGATACATTTAATTTGGTCCACTAATTATTATTTACATTCGGAAAAATAATTATTGAATTGTCGACTAAGATTACGTGAATTTTTACTAGAAAAATTCTCTTAAGGTCCTCTAAGTTTGCTTATCAAAAAGAATATTTTCACTAATCATAAGTTTAAAATCAATCAACAATACTCAAAGGTAAGTGAATCACTAAAAGAGAAATTTATTAATTTAGTTACAACATAATCTTTAGTTATAACAATATCTTTTTTAAAAACGAGTAAGGTGACATGTGGTGTAACCTTGTACCTTCGTGTTATGGTTTAAATCAATGTTATATTCTTTTTATTATTTTCAAGTTCTCGTTTAGATTAAAAATCGATGACATGTGTTAAATTTAATAGCTAAGATTTAATTGATTAATTAAAATAAATCCTTAATCATGATTTGTATAATAAAAATATTATATGTTAGGGAAAAAAATATCTCTTCCTTCTTTTTTATCTTTCACGCAGAATATTTTTTTCATTCCCATTTTATGTTATTTTTATGTGAAACTTTCTCTTTTTAACATTTATTGAATTTTAAATACCCATGAACATGGGCTTTTAAAAAAAAAAACATTATATTGATATAAAATTAGAGAAGAACATCACATTATTCATTTATATTAAAAACACATTTTCCATGAGAAGTCAAAAGACAATAGAATACTTGGTATAGTATGACAAAATCCCATGTAATATAGTACGTGCTAGTTTGCTACTCCCTCCGTCCCTTTTTAGTTGTCCACTTTAGAAATGGCACACAAATTAAGGCAACAATGATTAGTACAGTGAAGTTACAATTTTACCCTTATGACAACTTTTCACTTCAAAATTACAACCACTTCTTTGAATTCAAGTGAAATAAATTGGAGGGAAACAACATACACTTTTACAATTTTCAAGAAATGTAAATAAGGGTATAATAGGAAAAAATTTGTTGTCCTTTCTTGATTTGTCAAAATGGACAACTAAATAGGAACAACTAAAAAAGAAAATATGGACAACTAAATAGGGACGGAGGGAGTACTTTAGCTGAAACTGAAAGACAAAATAGCTTCTCTCAATTATTAGTATTTCGATGTTATCCTCATTTGTCGGCGGAAAATTAAGAATGGCTTTAGGGTCGTGAAACATCCTTGCTGATGTATCATAGGCCATTGCAGCATCTTCTGATTTTTGAAAGTACCAATTCAGACACATACCTTTTGGATGGGGTTTGTAATCTCAGCTACATACGTCCTCCACGACCTCTTTCTTACACCTTTATACCGCGCCTCGTTTGGTGGTACAATCACTTCTATCGCCGTCACATCGCTATTATTTTTCTTTGCCATTTGAAAAAACAAAAAGAAAAATTTGTATATAGAGAAGACTCCGTGAGTGAAAAGAGAAGAGGGAGAGTTATTTGTATAGTCAGTTCTCATGGGATACATTTAATTTGGTCCAATTATTTACATTCGGAAAAATAATTATTGAATTGTTGACTAAGATTACGTGAACTTTTACAAGAAAAATTCTCTTAAGGTCCTCTAAGTTTGCTTATCAAAAAGAATATTTTCAGTAATCATAAGTTTAAAACCAATCAACAATACTCAAAGGAAGTGAGCCACTAAAAGAGAAATTTATTAATTTAGTTACAATATAATCTTTAGTAATAACAATAATTTTTAAAAAAATAAGTAAGGTGAAATGTGGTGTAACCTTGTACTTTCATGTTATGGTTTAAATCAATGTTCTATTCTTTTTATTTTTTTTAAGTTCTTGTTTAGATTAAAAATTGATGACATATGTTAAATTTAATGGCTAAGATTTAATTGATTAATTAAAATAAATCCTTAATCATGATTTATATAATAAAAACATTATATGTTAGGGAAAAAAATATCTCTTTTTTTTTTTTTATCTTTCACGCAGGATATTTTTTTAATTCTCATTTTATGTTATCTTTTATTGCATTTTTATTTGAAACTTTCTCTTTTTAACATTTATTGAATTTTAAATACCCATGAACATGGGCCTTTTTTTTAAAAAAAAAAAACATTATATTGATATAAAATTAGAAAAGAATATCACATTATTCATTCATATTAAAAACACATTTTTCACAAGAAGTCAAAAGATAATAGAATACTTGGTATAGTAATGACAAAATCCCATGTAACATAGTACGTGTTAATTTGCTACTTTAGCTAAAACTGAAAGACAAAACAGCTTCTCTCAATCCACTAGGTTCCTTCATGTATTTTCCTTTTCTGATAAAACAACCAAACAAAAATTCATCAAACAAAATTTGGAAGCGGCAGAAAAATAGAATGAAGACGACGGAAATTTTCTAAATTAATATTATAGAAGATACATATACTAATATTGAAATGGTTACAACATGCCACATTCCTATTTACCAAAACATTTTTAAAAAAGGTAGAATTTATTTTTTCTTATAGAAACCATCCATCACCTTCTATAACAATGGAGGCATGCGATCTTCGATCACATGCTTCCTGGTGGTGCAAGGTTGAGCTCAAGATTTGGAGGCTCAACACTAGCGGTTCGAGGCTGAACGGGGCCGACACCCATGAAATCTAGAGTCTCCTTTTGGTTGCTCATCTTTGGATCCGGAAGTATTACTCCAGCTTTCATTAAAGTCTCCAATAAGTCCTTATCACATGCCGTTGACATGACAACAGAAGTTCCTGTAACCGTCTTAAAACGACGAAACTCATTAGGATTTTGATTAAGCAATGAAAAACTCACCGCATCGCTGCTTGATCTAGAAGATGAAGCGATATTTCTGCTCTGATTTGGAAGGATATGATCACTCATGACATTATTATGATTAATTTTGCAAAGAAAATCTCTGGTGGTGGTTTGAAGGTAATCCTTAGATACTGGTGGAAAATTAGTTTTGACCGTGTGGCCGCCAAATTTCCTTGCTGCAGTATCATAAGCCCTGGCAGCTTCCTCGGCAGTACTAAAAGATCCGAGCCAGATATTTCTCCTCTGATCGGGATGCCTGATTTCAGCTGTGTAGCTGCCGCATGGAAGCTTCCACACACCCTTAAAATGCACCTCGTCATCATCGTCTAAGTTAACTATTGCCTTATTATTTTTCTGTGGCATCATCTAAAAAATAAAAGTAACTTTTTTATACGAAGAAAAGAATGAGCGAACAAAGAAGGAAGAGAGAGCCTAGCTAGTAAGATTTTTTATTTTTTGGTAAAGAGAAGAATGAGTGAACAAAGAGGATGAGGGAAACTAGTTTATATAAGCATCTCTTAAGAATTTTTTAATTTTTTTTTTTTTGCGAAGAGAAGAATAAGTGAATAGAAAGAAGAAAGAGGGAGAGTGCTTTATATAGATGACTCTGAAGGAATAATGCAATATAGCAAACAAATATCGTTTTTTCAAAAAAAAAATTCTAGGGTTAAATAAAATTAGATTCGTTAAAAAGTTTACAACATATTAGCAAAAAGGAAATTCATTACTTTCTAATTATAAACATGACAAAATAATCTTAATTTAGTCTGAATTCCTAAAACCCATAACAAAAAAGTTTTTCAAATGGTCATTTTATAAACAGAAACAACTTTGTATTGATATTCTTATAGTTTATCTTTACCTACATTTTGGCATATCAATTACAATAATATATAGAACCAAAATATAATGATGCAAGCATGACATACTAATTTTTCAAAGGCGTGACACCTAAAAATTCATCAGCTGAAGTCGGCAATAACTTATTTAAAAATGAAGTTTCTTGTGTGATCAAATGACAATTAAGGATCCATTTTTGTAACTGACTGCATGTTTTTTTGTTTTTTCCTATATTTTTCACACGACACGTGTATTCTTATATAAATTTCAAATAAAAAAATGGATGTCTTATAAGGTTTTTCCATGAGGATATACTTTTAAAGATAAATTCTATTTGCATATTAATCTGATAAAAGTATAATTTTGTCGATACAACATGAATAATTAGATTTCGGGCTCTATTTATGAGATCTATTAATTATTGTGCATATTGTTATTATTACTACTAGAATAATTAAATACTTTGAGTAAATCGTCAAAAAGCCAAATCGCAAAATAATAAACTCCTACTAAAGTTTCTACTCTCTCCAGGTAGCCCAGCCAAAGTACTTTATACGTACATAAGAGGATGAGAAAATTAGATACAGAGATGAAAGAGAACATTAAATATTACAAATGTGTTTGGCAGGAAGAAAAATATTTTTCAATTTTCTCATGTTTGATTGGCTTAAATATTTTGAAAGATGTTTTCCAAATAAACTTATTTTCCTTGAATGACTTCCCTTAAAAAAAAGTTAGGAAAACATTTTCCAAAATCATTTTGAACCACACACCTCAACTTTCCATCCTAACTTAAGTCTCGGGTATCGATTCTCAATACTAATCCTAGATTCTACTCCTAATTCTCAATTTGAGACCCAAATCTTGAGTTCCGAATTGAATTGGAGTTGGATCTCGAGTTAGAAGAATTAGAGGTTGAATTTTGGATCAAGTGACGGATCTCGGGTCGATCGAGATCGAGATTGGGGTTGAGTCTCGACTCGGGTGTCGAGGTCGAATTTCAGGATCAGAGTCGTCAACTGTCGGGTTCGGAGTGGTTCTTGGATTAGGGTTAGGTGTCGAGGTTGAGTCTCGAGTTGGGGTCAAGGACATGTCTCAAGTTGAGGTCGTGGTCAGGTCTTGGGTCGGGTGTCAGGATCGAGATTGAGGTCGCGTCGGGTCTCGAGTCAGGTGTTGGGATCGAGGTCAGGTCTCAGGTCAGATGTTTGGTTGGTGAGTGGAAAAGTTTTTCATTCATCAATCATACACTAGAAAATATTTTTCACTCACCAACCAATCATGAGAAAATAAGTTAGAAACCAACTTATTTTTCAATAAAACATTTTCCGTCATACCAAACACACTCTACAATTTGAATAATTTTCTTCCTACTAATATGTGATAGTCCTTTTTAATCATTCGCTATATATATTGAGGCTGGTTCGTCAAATAAAACTTTTCATCATTTACTCCTATCATTAATCCCAATTGAATCAGTGTCATTTATCACTTCGCACCATGTAATATCGTAATGATAGATTTGTTTATAGAAGGATCAAAACTATTCTCTTTGCTTAATTAAAGGTTAAATGGGGGAATCGAATACCACAAGGACTAAAATCCTAATAAGACCATATCAGATGGACGAAAACAATTATTTTCCCTATTTATAATTATCATATCAAGAAGACGAGTTTAATTAGGCATTACATGAATATTAACAAACATGTCTTACATTGCTCAGGAATCAAAGACGATATTAAGCGAAATAGATGAAAAAATGTCTATTAAAAGTGGATGTATCGAGCAATTAAGCAATATTTTTTTCTTTTGTGAATATAATAATCAGTAATTGACTAATCAACCTATATATCAACACATGCTTACCATTAATACCAATGGTACGTAGTGTAATTGTACTAATGTTTGTAATCAAGCTAATAAGTCATGAGATTAAATAAAGAATAAAATTTGCTATCCCTTTCAATTCACTCAAGTCTATATCACAGAAGACATTAATTCATCAAATAAATAGTTGCTTCAAAATTCATTAATAAATCTCATCTATGCACATCATAAAAGTTACTTCCTCTATTCAATTTCATATGACTTCAGCTAACTGTTATTGCTTAGGGTCTACTAATTATTTTTTCTTTTTCTATATACAATTTTCTCAAACATTTAAAAGAATTTTGGATCATAATTAACTATGATTATTTGTAGTTTTTTATTTTTTATTTTATTTTTTATTTTATAGTTTTTAAGTATATAAATTTTATTTTAAATTTTAAAAAAATAATTAACTACTTAGATTTTATCACATTATTCATTCACAAAACACACACTTTTCATGAGAATTCAAAAAAACACTTGAGTACTTAGTATAGAATGACAAAATTAAGCCCATGTACTCTACGTGTTACTTCCTTATGTCTTTTCCGTTTCCAATCGAACAACCAAACAAAAATTCATCCAACAGAAATTGAAAATCTAAAAAAAAAAAAAATACAATGAAGAACGTATAAAAATTTCTAAATTCATATTACATGAGATCATACACAAGAAAATGATTACAACATGCCAAATTTTTACTCTCAAAAATAAAAAATATAGAGTGCATCGCTATTTGTTTTACATGCTACCTGGCGGTGCAAGAGTGAGCTCAAGATTGAGAGGCTCGGTATTGTTAGCATCGCGGACCCCGATGATCTCTGGGTACGGAAGTATCACTCCTTCTCTCATTAAAGCCTCTAATAAGCTTATATCTCGCACCATTGACATCATAACAGAAGCTCCAGTAATCGTTGTAAAACGACGAAACTCCTGATCAGAACTCTGATTTGGCATCAAAGTTCCGCCTGATCCAGAAGATGATGCAGAAGTGTTGTTGGCATAATTGATCATGACATCCTTACGATTAAGCTTTTGAAGATAATTTTTGGTTCTTTTGACGTCATTATGATTAGTTATTGGAGGAAAATTAATGACTGTCCGTGGGCTGAGATGCCGTCGGGCAGCTGCATCATAAACCCTAGCAGCTTCCTCCGCTGTATCAAAGGTTCCAAGCCAGACAAATCTTCTCTGGCTGATAACTTTGATCTCAGCTATGTAGCTCCCTGTGGGAAGCTTCCTCACACCCTTGTAACGCATTTCACCGGAGGGACCTGCAACGTTGATATTATTATTTTTTGCCATCTTAAAAATAAATAAAAATACAAGAAGAAATAGAAAAGAGTGAGTTAAAGTGAATTATATAGATGTCTCTCAAGAAATCGTTTTTGTGAAAAGAAGAAATGAGTGAACAGAGAAGGAAGGGGGAGAGTGATTTGTGTATAGAGGTATCTCAAGAATTTTTTATTTTATTTTATTTTTTTGTGAAGAGAAGAATGAGTGAACAAAGAAGGAAGAAGGGGAGTGATTTGTATAGACATCTCTCAAGAAAAAAAAAATTGTATGTGAATAGAAGAATGGGTGAGTAAATAAGAAAAAAGAAAAGTGATTTATATAGACACTTCTCAAGGATTTTTTTTTTTGTGAATAGAGAAGGAAAAGGAGGAGTGGTTTATATAGATGATTTTCAAGGGATTTGTGAGTTGTTTTGGAAAACAACTTATAAAACGAGAGGCATTTTTATCTTACGTGGAGAGTGGTAAATATATATTTGTATCTTTCTACTCTTGTGAAACTGTGTGTCCAATTGTCTTCTTCTATTTTATAACGGGCCACGTCCCACCCCCTCACAAACAAACTAAAATCTTTTCCTTTGGCTATTTAATTCGTCCCTTTTATTCTTCCAAAAATGATTTAAATGTTCTTAAATTTAGTATACACAATTAAATAAATAGGTTTTATCGATTTAATATTTTTCAGAAATAGAATATTTAGTTTATGCGTAAGTAAACTGCGTATTATACGTACACGAAAAATATAATCACTAATTTAGTTGGCGCTATAAATTAATCGTTATTTTAATTTAATAAAAAGTATGTCGTTTTGCGTTGTTATTGTATAATCAATTGACTATATATTTCTTTTTAGGTCATACATGCACGTATCAGAAAATAGTTAACTAAACGACTAAACACGTGATTTATATATTATAATAAGCTAACATAAATTATTAATTGTGCTTGTTATATTTTTAAAAAGTTTTAGGAATAATGCAATAGCCAACAAATAATTGATTTTATATTAAAAAATTCAAGGGTCAAATAAAATAAGATGCATTAAAAACATGTTAATGAAAGGAAATTCATTACTTAACAATCATAAACATGAAAAAATAATCTTAATTTAGACAAATTTTCAAAAATCGACAAGAAAAAAGTTTTTCAGACTACATAATTTTATAAACAGAAACAATTTTGTATTGATATATTTACATACAAAATACATTTACAATTTTTGGCATATCAATTGCAATCATACATATAAACCAAATATAATTTTAATTAAATAGTTATCCGAAAAACCGTTTTGAAAAAATAATTATTCAACAATTAACTAATGGGTAGTTATTACTCTAACTATTTACTAGTTACCTAAAAGCTAATATTACGTACGTGAATTTTGACAAGAGAATTCTCTTCAAGTTCACCATTTTTACTAACCAAAAATTGTTTTCATGGTAAGTAAATCACTAAAAATGAAATTTATTAGTCTAATTACAACATAATCTTTAGTAACAGTGAGTTATTAGTCCACTTATGGAATGATATAGATATTATTGATTTAAAAATAAGAAGGGTGACACGTGAAAGCTCATCAGTTGAAGTCGGCTACACCTTATTTGAAAAATTGAATTTTCTTAGCTGGTCATATGATAAAAATTTATTTTTGTAACTGATGTTATATGAGTGCATGTCTTTTTGTCTTTTTTATTCTTTCAAAATGGCAGATGTTGTTCTTACAAATTTAAGCAACATTTCTTTATATACATATGTAGCATCTCAGAAAAATAATCTGAATTTAAATTTAATATTTTAAACGAGTATAACTTTTGATCAATAAAAAGTTATGGTGTGCACGGTATACCACATTACACTAGTGGATCCACTTAGTTGAGGCGTTCTATATCCTGGTAAGTTATAGGACAAATCTGGCAGCGTGGGCGAGACGATGTATCATCATATTAGCTCATAGTGATGGTTTTCGGTTAGAGAAACTCCCACATAATTATATTATTTTTATATATAAATTGAATTGGTATTGTATTTCTTTAACACATTGAGGTGCTACCTACTGTTTTAAATGCTTTATATAAACTACATCTTTACTATTCATTTCTGCATTGAGTTGAGAATTCATGAGTTAAGTAAAGCTGAGGTAAGTGTTTCTTTCGGTATTCATTTCAAGCTTTATGTCGTGTTTAGTTTTCCCCTTGCATGCACGTACATTTCATGTACTGATTCCATTTGGCCTGCATCATTTGATGATACAGGTACAGGTAACCAGGATCAGCATCCAACGCCTCGTTGATCTAGTCGAGCACTCAGAGTCAGTTGGTGAATCTCATTGCTTTCCGGAGGATCCCTTTGGTTATGTTTTGTTTTATTGCTTGGCTATTTCAGTTGTTAGGTTGATCAAGGGTCTTGTCCCGACATCCCTTTTAGTATCTAGAGGCTTCATAGACAGTTAGATATGAGTTCTTTAGTCTTGATATTTCAGTTGTTTGATCTAAAGACTTGAGTTGTCATTTTGGCTAAGTTGAATATTATTTTCTAAACATTCTCAGTTTATCTATTCAGACAGTTTATTTAAGATTGTATTTAACTACATTTTATGTTGAGTAAGTCTTCCGCTGAGAGTCTAGACAGGCCAAGGGTTCGCTTGGGGCCATCAATGGTTCTCGAATGCCAGTCCCGCTCAGGGTGTAGGCTCGGGGCGTGACAGTACAATCATATTTAATTTGGAAATAATTCAACAAAACAAACAAATAATTGTTCTTTTAAAAATAAAATTTTTAGGATTAAATAAAATAAGCCATGTTAAAAAGCTTATGACATTTTTAATCAAAAGGAAATCCATTACATTACTTGTCAATTATATACATGATAAAATAAAATTAGTTAGTTGAATCAGAATTCCTAATACCCACAACACAAAAAATCTTTAAAATGCATAATTTAGTTAACATAAATAATTTTGAATTGATATGGTTATACTACATTTTTTGCATATGAATTACAATAGCCCAAAGAGACCAAATATAATGATGCAAGCATGGCGTCGCAATATTTAAATAGTCATTTTAAATAGCATCCAAAAATTCAATTGGTAAAATAATTATTGAATGGTTTACTAATATAGTCATTATTCTAACTATTTACATAAAAGTAAAGATTACGTGAATTTTGAATTGGGAAATTATCTTCCACTAGTTTACTTGCCAAAAAATATAGCCAGACACAATTGGTGCAATCACTAGCATAATGACTGTTCTCACCACATTTGTAGCAACTATCACCACCTTGGCCACCACAACGACCATCACCGTCGGAGTATCTACCACCTACATCGCCATCGCCTTCACTCTGGGTACACTCCCTAGCAAAGTGGCCACTTTGCAAGTTACCCAGAGTGAAGGCTATGGCAGCGGAGGTGGTAGACACTTCGACGGTGATGGATGAGGCGGTGGTGGCCATGGTGGTGGTGGCGGAGGTGATGCTGGCGGCTGCTTCAAGTGTGGTGAGGACGATCACTATGCCTGTGAATGCACCAATGGTGGTCATTGATTGCTTCGTGAAGTCCTGACTGCTACTAAAAACAAAATTAACTGAAGGAACTTTTGTATATACAAATGACTCAATGAGTGAAAAAGAAGAGGAAGAGTGATTTATATAGTCGTTTCTCAAAGGGATACATTAAATTTGGTCCACTAATTATTAATTAAATTTAGAAAAAATAATTATTGAATTATTGAATAATAATATATATAGTCAATACTATTAACTATTTAGCTATAAGCTAAGATTACGTGAATTTTGACTAGGAAATTCTCTTATGGTTCACTAAGTTTACTTATCAAAAATAATATTTTCATTAATCATAAGTCCATAATTAATCAATAATACTCAAACGTAAGTGAATCACAATAAGGGAAATTTATTAGTTTAGCTACAACACATATAATATTCAGTAACAATAATTACTTTTTAAAAATAAGTAAGGTGACATGTAGTGTAATTACCTTGTATCTTCGAGTTCTTTTTTAGACCAAATTTCTCTTTTTTCCATTTTTTCAATTTCTTGCTTGGAATATTGACATATGACATAAATTAAATTTAATGACTAATATTTAATTTATCAAAGTAATTTCTTAATCATAATTTATATGATAAATACATTATATGTTAGGAAAAGTAATTTATCTCCCTTCTTGTTTATCTCTCACGCAGGATATTTATCTTTCTTTCTCATTTTAAGTTAATTTTTTTATTGTATTTTTATTTTTTTAACTTTCTCTTTAATATTTATTAAATTTTAACTATCCATGAAGGAACATAGGTCATTTTTTTAATAAAAAATAAATAAATTATATTAATATAAAACTAGAAAATAATTGGACTTATTTTAATTTGATATGGAGTATCTAATTACTCTAATTTTATACTTTTTTGTGTGTGGTACTTTATTTTGCATTTGCTGGTGTCAATTAATATGCTCCTCTTTTAGTTATGGATGTAGGTCAAGATGACTGAATCACGTTAAATCTAAAACATTGAGGTGAGTTTTGAATATGTTAAATCATTGATCCAACTCTAATTTGTGTTCAAGCGATTTTATATATATCCTACCTCTGTTTTACTTAATCGATCCACAATTACAAAGAAAATAAACTACACACGGCCCCTTCATCTTTTCACTTGTCAATCGAACAATGCAACCAAATAAAAATTCATTCAAGTGAGATTCTTATAAAAGAAAGAAAAAAAATACAACGAAGTAAACATAATTAAGAATCTAAATTAATATAACATTACTTCTATCATCTTGAGAAATAAGAAAAAATCTTTGTATTATTTTTTGCCCTTACAAAAATCTAAAAGGGAAATTAAACTATTTCTCTTATTAACTGTGATGCATGGGATACTTGATAACAAATGTGGACAGTTTCACATGCTCCCTGAGGGAGCAAGGGTGAATTCAAGATTGAGCTCGTGATGAAAATCCTCATCAATTTTATTAGAATGTTCTAGGTTATCCTTATTTGATGTCAAAAAATTAAGTTTGGTATTAGGGCCGCGATACATGCTTGTCGTATTATCATATGCTCCTCCTTCTTCTTTCGTATTAAGGATTCCAAGCAGACACACACCTTTTTGACATGATTTGTAATATTAGCTTCGTACTTCCCCTTTGGCCTCTTTCTCACACCCATATATCGGACCTCAATTAGGGTTACAACTGTCGTCAAATTGACTATCCCGACATACATGGAAACCAAATCTTTTAAGAGAGTTAAACAATGAAATCTAAAATCACGATAAAACTTCGGTTAGAAAATGAGATATCTCCAAAATAAATATTCAATGGCAAATGTTTTTACAATAAGTTAGTTGTAACATCTCGCAATTTGAAATAACTAGGAAGAAGCTAATAATTGGAAATAGTCATTTTTGGAAAGAATGAAAATCTAGAAATTTTGTTAAGTTAGAATAAGTTGAGTTTTGGCCAACTTCATATGGCCATTACTTCTAGATCAGGATGAGTTAGAGGTACTTTCAGATATGGTAGGAAATCTCTTGGAATGATCTTTCCAACGCCGCTGAGTTTGCACGATTTCGAGTTCGTATGAGTGATTTATGCCCTTTGGAAGTTGGGTTGTTGGAATAAGGAAGTCCAATCCGGATTTTTAAAGGGTAGTTTGGTCTTTCCCTTGCCCAATTATTTTATTTCGTTTTTGGTAATTAAGTTAGGGTCTAATCAGGATTAGATCAGTTTACGCTTTTACCAAAATACGCTAGGGCTTGGAGAAAAGAGAAAAGAGAAAAGAAGAGGAGAAAGGAGAAGAGAAGCAAGATTTGTCAAGATCGTCGAGTTTAGCTTGTGGATTTCATTGGGGGTGATCCCTACAAGGTATGTGAGATCACATAGCATTGGTTTAGTTCACCTACGCGCCCAACTTAATTCAATTTCAGCAAAGTATATTAATTTGAAAGTAAATCCCTTGAATTCTTGATGAAGTTCGTTTGAATCCTTGTGGGTTGTGTTGTTGGAGTTTTCTTGAGATTGATTCACGTTTTTAGTTGTGTTTTTAAGTAGAATCTTATGTTATCTGAGGGTATAAATGATTCTAAGTGTTTGGGGAAAGAACCGAAAGAGTTTAGAGGGTTTAGAGCTGGAAAACGAAGAAGGAATTTTCGTCGGGAAAATCTGGGCACTACCTCCGCGTCGCGGACCTTCTCCCCAGATTTGGGAAAAAATCATTTCGCAGAGCAGAGCGGTCACGGACCGTTCTGCCTCAAAATTCATTTTCGAACCAAAAATTTAAATACTTCTCCGCATCGCGGACCCACCCTCAAGCAGTGATTTCTTGATATTTTCTCATGTTTAGCTATCTAAAATCATTCCTAAGCATCATGAGATCTTTCCTATCACAAATCACAAATCGTTGAATCCATAATTCAATTCAAGGAAAGTTAAGAGTCAAGTTAGAAGTTGAGAAGCAAGTCAAGAGAATTTCTTTAAAGTTTTCAAAAAGTCTTTTCCAAATGTTTTAACTTTGTTTTAAGACTTAAAGTTCAAGTTGAGTAAACATTAAAGAGTAAAGTTTGAAGTTCATTTCTTCAAAAGTATTGTAATGACCCGTACCCAAAAAGTCATTTTTGATCATTTTGAATAGTCATTTAACAATAGTTAATTAATTTGCGGGTAATTTATTTATTAATAATAATAATAGGCCAAGTCTGAAATATTAAAATAAGTTACTAGGGTTTATTACTTTTAATACATATTATTTTATTTAGTAAAAAGAATAAGAAAGGAGTCTGGCAATAATTAACCTACGGCTTCAACATGGAGGCAGTTGGTGCCGCAAGAAAACTGTTTCGTGCTTGAGGTAAACCTCAAGTTCAACTTTTATTATTTGTAGTAATTCTAGGATAGATAGTATACATTAGTATAATTATATATCTTTGAGAGAGTCTAAATTTTAGTTATTGTTGTTGGAAATTTCGGCCAGAAATAATGGTAAGTATATTATATTTAAGAATTATGTAATGGCGATATCATTAATGAATCTAATGATCTAATGATGGGTTAATCACTTGAGACTAGATTTTTGAATAATATAGGCAAGTTTGTGCATATTGACTCGTTACTGTTATTATTTTATTATTATTATAATTGAATGTGAAACGAGTTGAAAGTTTGATTGTTGTAAATTAACTTCTGCCAGTTTATGTACGTATGTTTGGAATTGGAAGGGAATGCATCAGTGGCCAATCATTATGTAATGATGGCCACATGATTGTTAATTAATTATGATAATCAACTAATGGTTTTGGTTTTGAAATTTTATGTCGTATGCTGTAGTTAAGTTTAGTGGTTATGACATTAATTTTTGGTTTCACAATTTTCTTATAATTATCACATATGATTCAAGCTTTGAAATATTGAGACATGTAATTAAATATTAGGTGCATGATATCATTTGAATACCATTATATTTATGATATTTGGAGAAATTGGAACTTAACCATAGGCTTGAAATTCAGAAAACATGAGAGATGACATGTTAATTGGCACCAAGATTAAGAACTTGATTATAAATTGAGTGAGTTTTTGGGTCTAGGCTAGACCTATAGTAATCTGAGTGTGGTTAGTTTCGAAATCTTATTGTAATTATTAATGTGAATAGATCACTTTGAGTGGAAGTTCAACGAAAGGAAAGACTCAAGTCTTGGAGTGGTTGTTCGACTATTTGAGGCAAGTGGATTTCTAAACCCTTGTTAAGTGTATAGAATTCGTGTATTTCCTTGTAATATGTGTTTCGGGGGTAATGAGACTTGGTGACGGGTTAACTTGTCCACGTTGATTAATTCTAATGATGAAAAAGGGGTAGTAAAAGGCAATGTGATTAATTGTTTGTGTGTAATGTGTTGAGAATTGTTTGTGACGGGCATTGGTACGAGTACCGGTGTTATAAAGGGAAAGTCTATTACTATAGAATGCAGATTTTAATCCGAGAATGCCAAAGCATATGGGCATTAGCTGATATATTATTAACTGATTATTTGTGTGATTGTGTTCTTATTTGAACCTGTATACTTGTGATGGTTTAGGTGGTTATGTATTATGTTGATACTTGATTGATTGAGATGCATTATCATCCCTTTTATTTGAGATTATATTGTGCACATACATTGACATGAAATTGAGTATAAGTTGGGCACGTGGAGATCGTCCATGCTGGGGATGGTGAGATGTTAAGATTATATTTTGGGCACGTGGAGACCGTCCGTGCGGAAATTGTTTGATTTTATCACAGTGCGTTGAGATTGTCCGCACAGACACGTGGAGATCGTCCGTGTCGGTATATGGACCTCGCGAGTCCCCCATGGGTCATGAACTCTCGATGTATTTCCGAGGAGTATCATGTATATACGATTGAGAGAGTACTTGGTATTCTGAGGCATATCATTTCATGGTGTCATATTGCATTACATCTCATGACATCCTTCATTCTTGAGGATTATGTGTTTTATTGGTGGTTGGAAAGTACTTGATATTTGATTACCTCTATTTGATGAACTTGATCTTATGTGTTGCTGATATTGTGAGTGCCTTTTTGTGGAAGTTGTGATTGATGAATATTGAGTTTGTTGTTGAGGATATGTAATTTGTTAAAGTGATTGTTGTTGAGTTGGGTGCTATGTAAACTGTGAACTGTTAGGTTGAGCTGGTTTTATGCAGGTTGTAGTTGTGGAGGTTCGGTTGGGGTGTAAGGAGTACCCGTATTCTATCCCCTTAGCTTGTGTTTAGAAGTTTACTTGCTGAGTACCGTGTGGTTGGTACTTACCCCTTGCTTCTACAATTTTTTGTAGGTTACTAGCCTGGACCTTTGTGATATATTCTCTTCTTTTCCGAGGTTTCTTGGAGATTTGTGAGGTAGTTGTTTGTCAACTCAGCAGGCCTTCTTACTCCTATCTATGATAGTGTTCTACTCTAGAAACAATGTCATATGAGACTTGTATTTTCTTTTGATTCAATTGTAATACTTTAGAGGCTTGTACACGTGACAACTAGATTTTGGGGGTATTTTTGAGTAAATTATGAAATTTCTGCATTTTATTGAAATGGGTGAGTGTTAGGCTGACTTGTCTTGGTGGGAGAAGACGAGTGCCATCACGTCCATTTTTGGATCGTGACAACTTCAGATTACTAATCTACAATAAAATAAGTTGTAAGACTAGTATTAGTAGCTAATCAATCAATTTGAGCTACTTGATCTCACCAAAATAATAACCACGCAGTAAGCATGCAATTTATCTAGTCAATGTTTTCTTTCCTTCTCTTTCCCTTAAATCGCGTCTATATACTATACAACCTTCGTATCAGGTACTCCCCAAACCTCCCTGCAATATTTAAGTCCTTTAACGTCTCCATAACTTACCGCCACGTCACATCCCTTATCATAACATACATAAAACAATCCTTAAACATAATAATGTAACAGAAGAAATATGAATCATGGTTTTTGATCACCAGCACTTGAAGAGTTAACATTACTTTTAAGGTGCGCAAACAAGCTCATGACTGAAGTTAAAGAGGACTCCCCTCCATGGCTGTCCCAACATACATTAATCACTAGAACATCATCCCCAATATTACACCATGTAAAAGTAACAATTTCCAACTCACTAACACATACCAAGTGTCCTAATTAAATCAAGCACAAGACGGAGAAAATTGTAGTAGC